>VZTN01013624.1:70793-82631 GCA_013400515.1 Erpornis zantholeuca | reverse complement strand
GGCGCCGCCGGGGCTCCGCTCCCTCCCCCGCCGAACGCCCGGCAGCCGGAAAGCCTATGGAGCCTGGAGAACCCCGGACAGCTCATGGAGCCGGGGGAGCAGCGGGGAGCCCCAGACAGCCTATGGAGCCTGGGGAGCAGCGGAGACCCCGGACAGCCCATGGGGAGCAGCGGGGAGCCCCGGACAGCCCATGGGGAGCAGCGGGGAGCCCCGGACAGCCCATGGGGAGCAGCGGGGAGCCCGGCGGCTCCGGCTGCACCAGCAGCATCGCCGCCTTTGAGGCGTCCGGCACCTTGCGAGCCAAAAGCATAGGAATGGCGCTAAAGGTGACACGGCAGAGCGTCGCTGGAAGTGCCGGGGATAAGACAGGAGAGAAGTCTATCTTTAATTTTTTTTTTTTTTTTCCAGAGGAAAGTGTAATTCCGAAGGGATTTAGTTACAAGATACCGGTTTGTCATAACAGACCAGTCATTCCATCTTCAGGGTCGCGCACGGGAAGTTCCCGGAGCCGTCTGGTCTTCCCAAGAATAAAACACAACGCGAGAGGAGAGAGCTGAGCAGGGGCAGGACGGGGGTTCACAGCTTCCAAGTCTCAAATAGCTACTGAAATAACTACTTTAGGGATAAATTTAAATGCACGTATAATCACAAGCTCATGAAAAACTTTCAGGGAAAGATTCCTATCAGAGCCTGGTGCTAAAGTGAAGTATTTGGGGGCTGACCACCCCCTCACTTTTATCATAGGGCAGTGAATACTTGTTCCTCTAAGGAATTTGTTTTAAAAGATCCTCAAAGATTTTATGTCTGAATGTTCACATTTCTCTGCAGCAAAAAGATTATATTCCCTGTATCCAACAAACCACAGTTATGAAGCTACTTTATACACGCATACTTTTCACCTCTTTTTTTTTCATCTACTTACTAGTTTTCCTTTTTAAAAAAACCCTGCAATCTGCACTCACAAAAACCCCAAAACCCAAAAAACCCACAAGAACTGACCATGTCCTTGGCGAGTCAGAATCCATAATTTGCAGTTCTCTCCTTCAGAACTGCTGCCTCTAAATTTTAAAATTTCTCACCTCAACAACAATTGGTATGCTGGCAGAAGAATAAATCTCAATAGCTGTATAAGAATCTGTATTCATTCAATCTCATGTTGAGGACTTTGCTTTGTAAGACAGTATTTTATAATATGTCAGGTTTTGCTTTTCTTTGTTGTTTAAACTGACGAGCAATAAGCTACCTTTTCTTTTTATCCTCCATCACTAAAAAGTTAGCAATTTTCTCCAACAATAAATGGAGCATAGTAAAAAATGTAAAAACTCCCAGTGAAAAATGCTTGGAAAAAATCTTGAAAAATCATACCTACTCTTGTTTGTAATGTGTGAAATTGTTACAAGTATGTTCACTATGAGGACTATTGATAGATTACTCACAATTTAGCTAAATTCAATGAACCACATACTGTGCCCATCTCAGTAGGTGACTCATGCATTTTGTATTTCAAGTATCAAATGTTTGCCAAAAACAGTATTTAAAAAAGTAGGAAAATTGTTCAAAAGGGCTTGTGAATAGGTTGGGACTACCCACAGGCAGCTCTCACTTGTGTTCTGACCACTTACGTAGGATTTCATGGCACTACTGTAGTATTCTGCTAGACGTAGTGCTTAGCCACAGCAGCCCCACCTTATGCACTTCATGTCTCTTTCTCACATATATTGTACTTTCTTTAAATACACACACATTAGAATTTAATGTGATACTTTAAAGCAGTTGTGTTTTAAAGAGAAAAAGCCTGCAGAGTAAACATTTTCCCTATGGAGTTACTGCTCCATAATTTTATACACATTTCCTAATTTTCCTAGCACCATGCTTTCCCCTTCTAAATTTAAATGTAAAAAAAAAAAAAAGAAAACAAATCAGCAATGTCAAAAGAATAATTTAGCTGGTCCCTGAAGAATGCATAATACTATTTTAAATCAAATATTTTGATGTAAACCTGGCAGAATCAGGTCCACAAGAAGGAATAGGCTTCAGTCCTCCTGGTGTTGACGCCTTTTCATTGTTTCAACACCTGTGGGGTGACAAAGGAGGACAAAGGAGGACACTACATCCTGATGACTCAGTAGGTTAGCTTAGATTTAGGCAGTTTTCCAAATCATTCATACAGACCTCAGAATGCATCTGGGTCTAATTTTTAACTTCAAGCAAGGTGTACCTGATCCCATAAGATCGCGCATTGCACACACACAGCATCCATGTATTATAAACTCTTTTGTGAAAGCAGAGAATCATGTGCCTTCATGGTGTGTGATGAGAGAGGACAAGTTTTTTTCACCAGGGCCTGTGACTTGTACATACAGAGGGTGTGACTTTCAGTGTCTCTTTTCTGGATGCCCTAGAACAGGTGAAATATTTGGTGAGATATTTTTGCATGTTTGGTGACTCCTTTAATTACTATCAAACAGTGCAATTTCTTTACTGATCATCTCTGCATTCCTTTGGCACTTTCCCTCATGAGCTGGCTCTTATGCAGAGTCTCTTCTGATCCCTGGAAGAAGGCAGTACAATGTCACCTTAAAAAAGTGATGAACCTAGAGTTCACAGAATCATAGAATGATTTCAGTTGGAAGGTCACTTAAATATCACCAAGTTCCAACACCCCTGCCATGTGCAGGGACACCTTCCACTAAACCAAGTTGTCCAGGGCTCCATCCAGCCTGGCCTTGAACACTTGCAGGGATGGGGCATTCACAGCTTTTCTGGGTAACCTGTTCCAGTGTGTAATATCCAGTTCCTAACATTTAATCCAAACCTACCCTCTTGGGGTCAAAGCCATTACCCCCTTGTCCAATCAGTATGTGTCCTTGGAAAAAGTCTCTCTCCACCTTCTGGGAGAGGTACAGGGAGGCTGCTATAAAGTCTCTATGGAGCCTCCTCTACTCGAGGTTGAACAACCCCAACTGCCTCAGCCTCTCTTCAGCAGCTCTTGAGAGGTGCTCAAGCCTCCTGACCATCTTTGTGGCCTCCTCCTCCTCCATGGGTTCATATTGACTAGGGATATATTAAGCTGATGTAGTCACAACTTTCATATATATGCAGAAGTGGTTAAACTAAGCATAATATTGACCTCTGAACTTTCATAAATGAAAAACCTGGCATGAAGCATGTTTTATTCATTGTCAACCACTTCACATTTGTACCCTGTTTTTCTTGCAAAAACTGTCAAAAGAGCTCATGTGGAAAAGTATTGCAGGGAAATATTTAATTTATTTTAGATTTGTTCAATGAAATTTAGCAACCAGATAACAAGTAGGAAAAGCAACATCAATATACCCAGGCAATTCTCTAAGGACCTTTCCCAACTGTTTTGTAAGAGGATCATTAGCCTCCTGCCTATGAAATTATCAGAATTGATTTCTTCGTATTGACATGGGTGAAAGTAATGATACTTGAAGGAAATATTAAATTTTAAGCAGAGAAAGTACACATACTTTGCTGGTAATACAAACTTGTCCAAGTGTTCTGCATTGGGAGCAAATGCATACACAATATGGAAAATCTCAAACAACATACAGATTGTATTTTTGAATACTCTAAGGCATTTCTCCACTTAGGAAATCATGTTAATTGTTAAATGATGACAGCTGTAATATTAACATTTTTAACAAGGGGCCAGATTATTGCTTTACTATCCATGCATCATGCTAGAAATGCTTTTTAACATCAGAGACTCAATATTTATCAAGAGAATTTGATTTAATAATAACCAGTATCACAGTACTCCACAGTTTCCATTAGTTTGATTGAATGTTATATCTGTCTAAGCAAACCAAGCATTAGGCGCTTCACTGAAAGTCACTTGTCATAGAGAAAAATATAATGCATGAATATTTCATTAGTAGATGAATACCCATCAAAACTTTACTTGAAATGCTTGAAAGCACCTACTGAATGCTTGCCAGTTATTTCATAAAACAGAGATGGTAGTACTGCTGCTGTTGAAACAGGAAAAAATCCATTAGATCATTTAACATACTAAAACAATTATGGTATAATTATAAGGAACATAATTATATGTTCTTGATGTCTTTAACAGTGCAAGCCTTACTAATTAACATTAGAAATTCAATCAAAACAAATTATGCTTTAAAATTTAAGGATGAACTTAAAGAGAAAGACCACATTTACCAAGTCAAACAAATATAACTTTAAATTCCACCTGATGGTAGGCAAACTCTTCATATTTATGTTTTCAGTCTCTCTCTCTTTCCATCTCCTAAATGTTACTTTGTAGTGTATTTGGAGATATATCTAGATAGATAGATAGATAGATAGATAGATAGATAGATAATGTATATATCACACAAATTACTTACCATTATTTAAAGCTGTAATGTCACTTTTGCCTGAGACAAAATCCAATAGGGATTGTTGTGGCCTTTGATTTAAACTTTAAAGGAAGAGATTCATACTGTTCCTACTGTATTTGGGTGTTTTCTGCATATCCCTGCATTGTGTATAAACTCACCATAAGATTTTCACCACCAAGTCTTGGCTTGTATTTTACTGTGCTCTGTTACTTCTCACCTCTCAGGATTTTGGGATTGTTTCTAGAACAAAAAAAAACGTACCAGTTTTTGGGGAAAACATTCCATTATTTTTTAAAGATTAGATATGTCATGCCATTAAGACAACAAAGTAGATCTGCACAGACCTTTCCCTATATAATTTATTCTCTTTGAAAACATCTGTTTTGCAAAACTGGAATTAGCCTAATTGCTCCAATCCTGTTGTCACTCTCAGTTTTCCACTGAAAGGGATTTCTCGGAGGCTCAAGCTGCTTCCATTCAAAATATACAGGTTCTTTGTTTTGTTTCTTCATAAACAAACATTGTGTTTCATATCGAATATGCATCTGTGCATCTGTCTCAGTTACCACTGTGCTCCACGGGAAGTGTGGGCCCCTTGCCTTGCAGCCCCTGCGTCCCTTCAGAGAGGGCACTTCCCACCACCTGGCTGCAGCTCCCTGCAGATGCTCAGTGGAGTCCAGCTCTGCGAGCAGCTCAGCCAGTCACAGTGTACAGGGCAGGAACGCCTGGAAACTTTGGAAATATATAGAGTAATATTTAATCCAAAAGAACCAACCATCATCTTTTGTTTATTATTAGAGTGTTAGGTACAAAACCGAAATTCGATACGTCTGAATTCCTTATGGAGTGGAAATTCTCCATTTTTGGCTAGCTCTTTTCTTAGACTGCTAGTGGTAGTCTGATATCTTTATTTGTTTAGTAATCTTCTTATTTATTTAATAATATCATAATTTTAATAATATTAATTTGTAAATTCAATAATCTTATTTTTTTCATAATCTCATAAAATTTTGAAAATTAAAATCTCATCAATTGTTTCATAATCTCATAAATTCAACAGAATACCTATAGGGTGTTCTCCTCTCACACTGTGATGATTAAAAAGAGAAAGAAGATCAGTTATTGACATTGCATTAAACAGATGAATGTAAGAAACCTCACAAAAAACCCAAAATTCTCCATAAAACATAGAGCACTGAAATATTATTCAGCATCTTTATATTATATTTTATTTGTACTGGCACTGGACCCTAGCAAAAATTCTTCAAATACATTCCTCTCTCTCTCATAGAAAAACTCCGGAATGGCATCATCATTCATAAGAACAGAAAAATGGAAACCTCTGAGAGCTTGGTTTCTCTCTTTCAAAACCAAGGATCATATAGAGTAAGCACTGGGTTTACTCCACTTTCTATATTTTTGCTTTCCACTCATTTTCCCAAATTAAGTAAAGAAGAACTATTATCTAATTAATATTTTGGCCATTTTCTCCTGCTCCTTTAAGTGTATACGCACATTCAAAAGTCTGATCATGAAGAGTGCTGAACACTAATGGCACCAGACAGTTCCCTAAATGTAGGAGACCAGTGCTAATTGAGAGACCTTCAGATAGCCTGGTCATCCCAGTGCAGGCAGTGTAGGAGATGCTTGCACCTTTTGGCACAGCCAGACCCCCAGCACCTCTGATGCCTTAGGCTTTAACTTTTATATTTTTCAAATCCTGTACTGTTAGTGTAACTCTGAAGTTTCCTGGAGCTCATTAAGTGCTGTTCTCTCATGCTAAGGTAAACATAACAAAGCCTCTCCAGCTCTCTCTCCAAGGACACCCAGACCACCCTAGGCCCAAGAACTGTAAACCATCATCTTGGGGAGAGGGGGGAAAGCTTGGAGAAATTCCGTCATTGGCTGGGTTCTGGTTGGTGAATTTATGCTGATATAAAAGTGTGAAGATCTCGTGACCTGTTGTCCATTTTGGGCTCCACTGAGGCAGGACCCTCAGGAGCCCAGAGTGTACCTCTGAAGGCCTTTCAAATAAATACCTCCTTCATTCCTTTATCCCTGTCTAGTCTCTGTTTCTAGGAAGCCATTTAAGGCATCACCTCCTCTAGGAGACTCATCAGTCAGCTGATCCTCACTGTGTCTCTCCAGGTCTGCCAAGCTCTAGTCAGAGGTAGCAACACTTTGATTACCTTAACTCCGTGTTCCTGGCTGGCTTAGCACTTCAGAGTGCAAACTGCAATACAATGTAAGACATCGAAAACACTAGAAGAGTTAACCCTTATTATGGCTTATTTCAGATCAATCCTCAAAAAAAAAAAATCTTGGTATTAGGACTCTGGGCTTTCAAATCCTTATTGATCATTAGAAAAGCTATTACTTTAGACCCAAGTATATTCCTAGAAACACTGGACTTTATCAGAGCACATCAGCCACAGCAGTGATCAGTGCCAGTGAAAATGTGTAAATTTTTCACTGAATAATTGCATTGGAGTATTTGAATTCTAAGAAGAAAATTCAGACAACTCCTTGCATAATTTGATTAATCAACACCTCCTCAGTGAATAAAGAGTCTCTCATGCTATTAGAGGTTGAATGGATTCAAGAGCTATGCTGGAGAATGACAGCAAAAATCGACTGAATAACACAGAAACAAACTTGTCAAGTCCCCCACATATAAGACTGCTTTCTGTTTCAGGTTCTGTTCCATTCTTCCATGGAACCAAAGATGATGGGATGTCTTGATCCACCATATAACCCCTTTAAATATAGGGGTGTAATGCTTTTGTTGTTGTATGATAAAATATCCTTGTTGTGGTAGGGCTGCCTGGTCTGGTTTAACACAGTGTTTCTGGGGGCAGTTGGAGTATGGAGAAACCCTGTACAATTTTTTCCTGACGATTTCCATACTACACTACACTTCCTTCTGTAAACTGGAGTTTTCAAAACAATTTTATTTACATTTTATTTTCATATGGTCAGTTGTGCAATAAAGTAGGCTTCTGTTATTTGGTTTAATTTACAAATGTTTTTAGTTTGCATATGTTTTTAGTAAGGCTTATAATAAAATATTTCCCAATGCCTACCATCATCTTTCCTCTTTTGAAGAACCACCAAAATGCCTCATTGGCTCTGGCATGCATTTTGCTGGTATGTGGGATGGCAGCACACAGTGACAAATAAATAAATAAATGGTAATAAAGAAAAATATGTTACACCTATTTCACTTTTAAACAAATGAGTATAAAGCAGCTGATTACAATTTAAGAGAAGATGTAGAAAGGCAAAATGCTAGTAGTATCAATTGGAGTGAATTAACTGGGGTACTCAGGCACAGTCTCAAGAAACGGATTTAGTCTCAGAAGGAGTTTTAGTGGTGTGAAAACTTGCATTGCATTTCTTCAGCATACCGAAAAGCAATCGGTGTTTTTCCCAAAAGTACAAAAGCAATCAGGTATTCTCCCCATCTGTTGCCTGCTAAGAGGGATGGGGAACCCTAGAAAGAACAGGAATGAAAAAAACCACAAAATCTTTATTGTACACCAATACATTGTCAAGAAATATAGTTATTTCTCGTAATTTTTTTCTTAAAAAGGAATTTTCCAAAACACTTCTGGAAGAAAATATAGCCCTCATTGTTGGTTTGCTTATTTGGCAAATAAAGTGAGAAGTAGTAGAAAAAACATTTTGGATGCTGCAGGGACTTAGACTGAGTTTCTCATGGAGTTCTCTTTTCCACGTTTTATTTAGCTATTTCAGTCATTTAAAAGGTGTTTTTAAACAGAAATTCCAGAACACACGTACTAATAATTTTATTTATTTTCTCTTCTGTTCACAACCTGTTGTGGCATTAGTTACAGTTGCTTCATAACTTCCCTTAACACCTTCAGCCTGTATATCACCAAGTTAAATATATCTAGTCTTGACAGGTCCAGGAAGGATTTCTGTGGGAATGTGTGGGAGACTTCCAAATCTGCTGGTCTGAAAGAACCCAACTTTCATTTTCAGACTTGAAAACATTAAACTCTTTTTTCCTACAGTTACCTAAGATGCACATATACTGCACCTTCCTTCAGTATTTTAAATCTGTAATTAAATGGGTTTAGCAAACAGAAAATTAGTCTAGAAGGTGAATATCCCGGCCTTAAGACCTAATACTCTGAGCACATCTTAATTTTTATTCCACTGATACAAATATAGCTGTACCTGTGTCTTAGATTCAAGGATTTCAACATCTCGTCAAAGTATTTCACCACAGCAGAATTAATCTTTAACATATTTTATCCAGTGAGCAGGGAAAAGAAAAAGTAAACTCCCTCTAGAATAAGCTTATTGCATTCATAAATTATGTCTTATTTGCCAAATATATTTTAATCAATATTATCCCTCCACAAAAATAAGAAATGTGACAAAAATCAAGAATATAATTTGCTGTACTGGGACAGTGACAAAGCAGAGTACTTACACTGTAATTGCTATTCAGATCAGAAAAAAAATGGGAGGCACACCAAACTAATTAAGACACCACAGCATTCTGACCTAATGACCAGGATCTTGGAAAAATGGTTGTTAAATATTCACAGCTGTTAATTCTTGCAGTTTCACTGTAAGATAACACCAATGAAATGAGGGCAAAGTCAATACTGGTGTGCTTAAATTAATGGCACGGAGACCATGTAGCTATAATATTTTCATACGTATCCACTCATGAACTGTAACCTGTGGTGAATTGTGAGACTCTGCAAAGAGGTGGAATAGTAACGAAGGAGAAAGCAGCATCTGTCTTCAGAACTTGCTTTCCCAAGAGACAAGCACAAGACCTGAAGGAATAGCAGAGAGGAGGCTCAAGAGGCATTTTGCTGTCCAAAAGAGTAAAAAGAGAGAGCTACAAATAATATGAGACGAGATGCCATATTTGTCGTCCTTCAAGGAGTGGTCAAAGAGGATGGACTCAGTAGGGAAGTGCCAGCCTCCATAGGGGTAAGTTCCCATCCTCAGCAGTTAAAGTGAGGAGCTGCACTTAGTGTTGTGCATTTACATACAAGCAGAAAATCTGACATCATTCACTTGTCACATTGTGATGTAATAGGCTGTGATTCACATCTCTTTAAAGGCACTTTCCTGCCGTGGAATGGAACTGTGGCTCAAAAAGGACAATAACAGCATGAAATCTGTGGGTGATGTGCTCCTGATGAAATCAGTATTTTCTTCAATTCTTCTTCTGAAGCCCAAAATTTCTTCTACATCCAAATGTTAAGCATTTATTTTCATAGTTACTTAAGCAAAACAAAGATTTGAAGATAAGGATTGCAGCTAAGTAATTTCTGACTTGCCCACCTGGATGACATCCCAGTTCTCTTCAGTAATGCAGGCCTTACCTATTTTATCATCCAACCCAAAAGATACTAAAATGGTAGCACTCCATTTGCCTTGCTGTCCAAGTTTCAGATGGGATAGAGTTAATTTTCTTCCTAGTAGCTAGTAGTACAGAGCTGCTTTTTTTGGATTTAGTATGAAAATAATATTGATAAATCACTTGGCTGTTGTTAAGCAGTGTTTACACTTAGTCAAGGACTTCTCAGATTCTCAGACCTCCCCAAAAGTGAGTCCTGCTGGGGGAGTCACCTGAAACTCAGAGGAGACACAGATAGGTCAGTTGACCCAAAATGACCAAAGGGATATTCCATATCATATGACATCCTAAACCAAGGGGAAAGGTGGTCCAGGGCCACTGCTCAGGAACTGGTTGGGCATGAGTCCTAGAAATCCTAGGAAGTGCTGACTTTCTGAATTCATTGCCTCCCGAAGACTGACAGAAGTCAGCATATCACATGAGTAAGTCGTAAACTGTTCTATTCCTCCAAGTCTTTTAAAATAATTTTAATTTACCTACTCCAGGAATGTAAAGCTTCTACAATGAATGCTTTTTTCCCTCTACTCTTTCTGCTTGGAATTTAAATTACACACGATAAGCAAACCCCATCTTATATATAGGTATTATTATAGGAACAGAATATGATAAAACATTCCTGAAGGGTTTTCTAAAAACTTCAAGACATTCACTTTGATTTTGCATATCCAGTATTACCATTCTTGCAAAGATCTTTGTAAATTATTTCCTTATAATGTATAGCTACAGTACAATGCACAAAATAATGTGCATATTAATAAGAAACTTGGTTTGTTTTAAAATATCCACATAGGAATCCAAATAAGAAACTAATAAATTTTGTCAAAATAGTTCAGCCTTGTAATACCAAAAAATCTCACCTGAAGAAATTGCATATTATAAATTATTACAGATGCTCTACAAATGCTTTAGATCAATCAACATATTTGGAAGACTGTTGACAAACTGGATATAACAAAAACATGAGGAAAACAGTATATTAAATAACCTGTATTGGTTTCTGTAGCAAATTCAGATTTGGTTTGGTATGATACATATTTGAAATACTAGCTTGAATGTTCTTGTTAAAACCATTAAATTTATGGAAGTGGAACCAGTATTGGTCTAGTGTTTGGGGGCAATTTGGTATGAGGTTTTAGTATCTTTGATCTTTCGCATACGTAAGACTTTTTTGAGCTAAAGTTGTTAGGAGAACAATTTCATCAGAGCCAGGAAAGTTCATGAACAGAATTAAGCTCAGCTGGTGCAGGATCTATTTGGTCTATATCCAATGGAGCTCAAAAATCTGATGCTTTAAGTGATCTTAAAATGATCACTCTTATTTATTCCTTATGACTGCAAACAACAACAACAAAAAACCCAAATGAAAAAGAAATAAGACTGAGCACATCGTACTTGAGACATTTTATCTGGCATTAGTTATATTTAGCCAAAAGGAGAATACATGATGGTTTGCTATGAGATAAAAATATTTTTGGTTCCTACACAAAAAGTCTCACTCTTTGTCAGAGGACACGTAGTCTCCTGAAGTGTAAGTTATGTATGTACTTTACATCTCAAATCTTATTTGCATAAATGAAAATGGGGCAAGCCCTACACTAGAAGCAGAAGCTGTAATAGTCAGTGTCCACAATATTGTTCAAAACTGACCTCCTTCTAAATATCAACATAATTTCACAGAAGTTTCCAAGGATTCAGGTCTCAAACCTGAATTTTGTATAGGGTGACTTTCAACCTTCTCAAATACTGCCTCACCAATGCCATTTTTCTGAACATAGACCAATTTGTATTTTTATATCTCTGACTTTCCTCCTGGATATTTAAAACTCCTCACAACTTTGAAAAATCTCTCTTCTCATTAAGACTCACTTGCACATATTAGCCTTGGCCCCAGGCAGAAATGAAATCCCAAGCAAAATCCTTAGCCTCCCTGCACCAGAGGCATTGCAGAATAGTGAGCACCAAGTTTTGTTCTCTGCAGGTCTGCAGCTACAAATCTTTGCTCCTAGGATAAAATTCTTCTTATAGGTGTCAAGGTCTATCTTTGAACACAATAAA
>VZTN01013624.1:43528-70723 GCA_013400515.1 Erpornis zantholeuca | reverse complement strand
TCAGTAATACCTTACAGTAATATTCCTGCTTTGTACAGTACAAGTCCATTGTGGGGCATTCAAGGCATAGTTAGTTGTTTCTGGTAGCATTAGCTTCTTTTAATAGAAAAAAAACCACCTCTCCATTGCTAGTTAGTAAGCAAGAACTTAGCTAGGATATTCTGAGAAGTTTTTGCTAAAGCAAAGGAGAAGGATTGGCTTAAACCCCTTTTGGAGGTGATTTAAGTGATCCATTTTACTGTGCATTGCAACATGCAGATATCCAGTTACCAATCCCCAATAAATGAAGCAGTAACCAGCAACAGAATTGAATGTGCCAATTTTCTGAATTTGTCCTGCAAATCTCAATGTACTGGTTCAATCAGCTGATGGCAGCATCCTGATAAAAATTATATTTATTCATTAGTTCTATATCAAGTTGCTAGTAAAACAATTAAAATTCCCTTACACAATCCACAGAATTAGTAGATTTAAAAACATTCACTGTGTTGGTTAGAAATATAAAAAAGAATAAGTATTGTTGATTCTAGAAGTCTTTTTTTCACCCCTTCAGAGAACAAACCTTAACGTACTGGAGGTCACATTTTAGATCTAAAATATGGAGATAATGAGACTCATCTCTTTTTTACAGTGCTTTAAAATCTCCTGATGAAAAGTGCTATATAAGACCTTGATATTATTGTGATTAATGCTCATAATCACCACCTTGTCAGTACTTTTTCCCCTTCTGACCTTGTAGTTTCAATGTAGTAAAAGGCACTTACCTCACTGCTTGATCAAGCTCTTAAGAAAGCTCAGGCAGCAGGTTTATGCCTCCTTTCCAGGAGGTGGATTCAAGAATCTACCTAGGTGGCTTGATAAAAGGAATGGGATGCTCTGAGAAAAAAAAAAAAAAAAAAAAAAAAAAAAAAGAAAAAAATTTTTAAAAAATCATTGATTCTTATTTATCTGAGGAAGTTTTTCTTTTCCTCAACTCTCAGGCTTTTTTCCCTCCTTGTGTCACTGTCCCTTTAGGTAGGACATCCATGTAAATCATTCTGAGTGATTTTATTTGAGAGGGGATGCATTAAGGACAGCATTTTAGCAATGGGGAGACCTCTTGATCAGCAGCACTCATTCCACTGCAGCAACTACAGACCTGTGGGCAAAAATTGGGCTTATCTCTGGGTTGGATTTTGGCTATCTGGCATAAGCTGCTGAAAAGCAACCTCATCAGATACAGGATTTGAAACAACACTGTGAAGAGAAGTTAAAGGAATTATGTAAATTACACTTTGATGCTTTTCTGCTTGTACTGGCACTAGTGTTTCTCACAGGCTGCAAAAAGTGACTTTTATAGGAGTCATCCTTATGTGACATCTCAACTCTACCACCCCACACTAAAGTAAAATGCACTGAATAAAATCCTGGCCTCAGCAGAATTAGTGACAAAACCTCCTCTGTGACTAGATAGATGTCATCTATCCTCTGGCTGTGCAAACATGTATTCTGGAAATCTTCATTCACAGGTAGAACATTGTCTAGGTTTTTTAAATTGCACACATTTCAAAAAAATCCACTGTACAAAATCATGAATCCTTAGCAAAACAAATGTTTTTAATAGATTTATTTGAAAGTTTAACCACTGCACACTCTTTCCCCAAGAGAAAAGTCCCATTACCAGCCAGGACTTATTGAGTGTAAATCCATTTATAATGAGGCTCACTCATATAGTTTTCCGTAAAACTAAAAACTGATATTTTTAAAAAAATTAAGATCTTTGAATGTGAGATAAGAGTGGATATAAAATTTCTACTTATTTACTCACATATCTATAATCGAGCTGTTCCTAAATAAGAACATTAAAGTATTCCTTTTAGTGAAGTCCAACAAATTTCTTTCCTACTTAATACTATTTCAGAGAGGACACTGTAGTGGAATATTAAAATCAAATTATTTTAGCTACTTTAGAAGATTTAATTTTTTTTTATTAAATTAATCAGTGTATGAATCAATATCAATTATCAATGTTTATATTAAACTCATCAATATAAATGTGGTGATGCTGGACAAACTACTTCGATTTAAAGCTTGTATAAAGAGATATGACTTCATATCATATTCCACTGGCATATAACAATATTAATATATCTCTTCACCAGTGTAGGATCCAAACTTACAGGAAACTGTAGGAAATGCATATCCTGAAACAAAGAGACCAAGTAGTGACTTCTCTGTCATTGCAGACTAATTAAATATTATTTTATGAACTTGCTTCTTTTCTGTTGCAATGTTTGTTTCTGTGTTTCTAGGCAGCGTTTCTCCTTAGGAAACAGATCAGAATGCCTTAAGAGAACACTTAATGATATTGTAAATAGAATACCTGAGCAAGGTTACCAAGTAAAGCAACTTGATAAAATCAAGTAAAGTTCATTTATTTTACCTTTCTCTTAGCTCATGTCTTGCTCCGGTAAGTAGAACATATTTGCATTCTAGGTAATGTGACTGACCTGGGAATGCCAGTTGCCTAATTTCTGGAAAGAAGAAATTTGTTACATATTTAAAATGAGCAGAGGTCAGCATTTTCAGGCTATAATCTGGCACTGCAGACTCCCACCCTTGGAACTGAGGTACAGCTTGTGGTGGTATATCCAAAACTCTGAGGCAAAACAGTAGCTGATATACTTCCCTCTGGAAAAATAGAATTCATTTCCTAAGTTAATGAAACTACATGATGGTTTTGGCATTAACTAACACATTACCTATATTTTCCACAACACAGTTGCCAACTACAAGCATTTTTAAAGAATACAAATATCTCTGGAAAAACTTACTGAAATAAATCAAATTCTATTTTATGGAGGAAAACTCTCCAGATTTAACTGAAACTTAAACCAGGAAACATATATTTGGAATAACTGTATAAGTATTTATGTTTCTTGTTACTGAAGTTCAAGACAAATTTCCAGAACTCCATACTTTCAGATGTTTAATGAGGTCCAAAATAATTGTGGTTACACATATTTATAGCTGTTTTTACCATCAGGTAAGACACTTAAAAGCACACAAACAGAAAACCCAGGGAGTAGGCTTTTTGTGCATCAGATTTTCTCTTTTCATGACAATTTTCCAATGCCAAGGTTCCCACAATAGTCAGAATGTCTAAATATTATTAAGAATTAGTAGGAAATCCACTTTGATATTTTTCCTGTAAAATTGCCTATATACAGGCTGAATTCAAACTTATAAATTTAAACTGCAGATATTAAACTGCAGAACAAGACCTGCAGACCAGTTGGGTTTGTCTTGCAAATAAGGGAAGCAGGTGGTTAGGGTCTCATATATCTGCATATTACCTCTGCAGCCATCCCTAATGCTGTTTTAACTTGGGTATTACTGGAAGAGAAGTGGGGAGAAGGGAGAAGTAAGTTTGATGGTACAAATTTTATTTCTTAAGAAGAACTATCCAAATTAAAAGAGGAACAATAAAGGCCTCAAATTAGCAGTAGTTGCTTAACTACTTCTCAGGAAAGAGGCAAGGAGTTGATGTAAATTATACATCAATAAATACATTCTCATTCTTCAAAATGCCTCCCTCACAGTAAATATTTAAGCATATGTGTAGGACATTGTAGAGGAACTGTCAGTAGTGCCATCAGAGCTTGGTCTTTAGAAAATTTCACCATCCAACTAACTTAGTAAGTCCCAAACTCAATTAAAATCTTCCACTTTTCTTGATAGTCACAGGCAAGTGATCAACCATTTTCCATGCCAGATCAGTCGCTCTCCGCTCCAACTCCACTCTCTCCCAAATAACCTTGACTTACATTATTTTTACATTTCTTTGTATATTTTTCTCATTGCTTTGCTGAATTAGTTGTGTTTATTTTTACCTCACTCTGCCAGCTGCACAGATACCACTAGCTGTGAGACAAAAACCTTCACAGCTGGAAACAGCCTAAAATAAGCACTGGGATGATGCCACAGATACACAGCATCAATTAGCAGCAGGAGCAGCTGTTGCAGCAAGCAAAGACCTTCCTGTGTTTGGTTTGCTCCCTTGTCATTTAGCATCAGATGACACCACTCCTCATCAGGATGCAGTCATTGCACGCGTGCTGCACAACAGTCATTCCAGCACAGAGGGCCAGAATAAGTCTTTGGAGCCACTTATATGCAGCATAAGCTCTATTTTGAGGCTGTAAGTAGTGCACAGGGAGTTTTTGCTGGCCCAAATACATCTAAGCATCCCTTATGGGGAGCAAAGCACAGTGAGAGCTTAGTTACTGAGTAGCTGCCCTATTTTTAGGTGGCCCAGATTTATGAGAGTTCTCCGTCATCTCAGTGACACTGTCCCAAGGGCAATACATGCCACAGAGGCCTCAAAAGTCACTGATGATGCTACACAAATCCAGGGAAGGGTTATTTGCATGTACTCATCTTTCAACCTGTAGCAAAGATGGTAGCTCAGGCTTCTGCTACTTGCCTATGATTTCAGGGGGAGACAGAGAGAGAAGGAGGGCAGGGATGAGAGCATGAGAAGGAGAAAAAGAGGGTAGAGGAAGAGAAAGGAGAGACAGAAAAGGACACATTAAACTCATGTTGTAAATTATGGGCCAGATAATGAGCCTGTTTCAATAAATTAGTGTTGTTAAACCAAATACAATTACCCCGCCAGCAGTGTGTGTGCATGCAGGTTCATATCCTAATGATGTTGTTCCACCAGGAATCCAAGACACTGTAACGCATCAATCTATAATAATCCTGCTGTGGATCATGAGCAGAATTACTTGAAATAACTTGCCAGCAAGACTTTCTAAATGAGAAAACATATGTAAGTACTGTGTGCAAAGCATTTGGAGGGAGCCTTGACATGAAATGCAATGAAATGAGCTTGTCTAAGACAAATTGAGCTTGGAAACACACAGAAATTTCTGTGCCAGCTAGGAAGAATGCTTTATAAGTGGGATTTTGGTGGGCAGGTGAACGACACAATTTCTCTTAAATCCTTCTTCTCCCAATTCTCAATATATGAAAAATTAAGCATAAAAATTATTACAAGATTCCAGTAGGTCTCTCAGAAGTACAAGCAGAGCATTTAAGAAAATAAGAAAATATTCAGCCATACTTTTGTGTATATATTGAAATAGCATAATGACAAAATACAATGGTGTTGTAAAATAAGTCCTTTATCATTGAATTTTTGTATTTAATTCTAAACATAGTCAGTCGTACTGAATCTAACCTCTAATTAATTGAGGTTTAATGGTTTTAAATTATTCTTTAAGGAAAATTAGTAATGAAGAGTCACGCCTCTTACAGTTGAATCACCAGGAAAATATGAAGTGAGGCATTTAATCTCAGCTCACAATGGGACAGTTCCTCAAGAGAACCAGTAATCTTTATATTACTCACACAAATAACAAGAGGTTTAGGGGTGTTTTTCCTTAGAAAGTATTCCTCTGAGCTCCAGTAAATGCCAATGCCAGACCAAGAGAAGTGCATTTTCCATTCCTGTTTCTTTCTTCCTGTATTTTAAAGCCTTGGTGAAAATGTTAATTACCTCACCATGACTCTTTCACAGACCATAATTCATGTAACTTCAAAAATTCTCAACAAGAAGACAAAATAAAGTCAAAATGTCACAATTTCTTCTCTTAACTTGCTCAAAGCAGTCCACAAAACTCAGCCATAATTTGCATCAGTTTTCAATGCTTAAACCTTCAAGATATCTTTAAAAAGGTGTTGTAGATACTCAGAGCTGTGCTGATTTTTATATCTAGAGGTACCATGTCTTTGCTGAACCACCTTCATACTGATTTTCTTGCCTAAGACTGCCCAAAATGCTTGAGCCTCTTTTCCTGCTGAACCCAAGGTGTTGGGTCTGCTTGGTCCTCAACTCGCTCCCTCACCTTATGGTGGTGGAGACATCTTTTTCCCCTATCCCTTGACATCACTCCCAGCATTGGGCTGCTCAATGTACAGCAGCAAACCTCCTCTCTTTTAGAGGAAAAGGATGATGTGACGTCCTCAGATGATGCTGGGGCTCCAGTGGGACAGTCTGTCCAGCTAGTGCAAGAGGGTATGTATGTCAAAAGCAAAGCCTCAGTGTATGTGCAGTCCAAGTAATCCTGACAGGGCTCCTTGTCCCTAACATCTTTGCTGTCTTGAGTTACAGCCTTTGAATACACTGCATGCAGCTTCTGAGGTGCACATGCACACCAATTTTAATACAAATTTACCCCTACACTTTGTGTTAGAAGTACTCTTGGTGATGCCAACGCAAGCATTTCTATTCTAGTTCTATTATGTAAGGACATTTCTTCCACTGTTTTAATTGTCACATTTCAGCTGAGCTAAAGAGCTGGATTAAAAGAAAGATGTTTCACTCACTGGAGATTACTAGTGCAAATCCAACTGGTTTAAAATTAAAAAGGACTACCTGGTAGAAGTTATTGTATACCTGTCCATTGCCTGAGCCCCCGCCAGGGGGGCTCTGTTCTCTGCCCTGGAGCTTTTCTTCCTTAGGTTCGTCATGTTGGAAAGAATGCAGCAAGAGATCTTCTTCTGCTGTTTCAGAGTTGTTTATTTTTCTTATCAAAACCTCGGAGGCAGTGGCAGCATCCTCCAAGGATACCAGGGCAAAAAGGCAATGGCAGCTAAAAGGCAGCTGCCTTTTATATCTTACTAACAACCATTCAAGAAACAATACGTATTTTATTTTCATTTCAACACCAGTAAACCCTCATCTTATTGATATGTCTTTTCAATACTAACTTTTTTCCACCAACCAACACATCACAGGAACTGGTGTCAGAGAAGAGAGGAAGAGAATGAGGAGAGAGGAGAAGAAGAAAGAAGGGAAAACCACACCCAAAAATCTCCATCTTGTCCCTATGTAATACATAGAGCAAGATCCTAAAAACCACAACCAAACTCTCTGTGGTACACTTAACAAAAATCTCTTCACCTCTCTGGTGCATTCTGGTTCTCCCAAAAGTGGAGGGAGCTTCTCCAAAAGCCTAGGTCCCTGGCTGGGCCACTTTTGAGGAGCTCTGGGGATATAAAGAAATCATCAGAGGAGCAGGAGAAGCTCTCAGGCTTCCCTGGACTCCAACATATACCTTGTGAAGAGGAAGGCAATGTGCAGGCATCCACACCACAAAACCTGTCCACACCTGGAGTCCTGTGGCAGTCTCAGATGAAAATCAAATGACAGGAGAGCATCAAAGACCACATCAATCTTTTATCCACCACAGGTAACTGTGTTTTGGTGTGAGGAGCACATGTGAGTACGGAAGGGCAGGAGCGCTGCTACCGCCCGTGTCTGCACTGCGCATGGTCTGTGAACAAACTTAGGGCCTTGTTCCCTGGGCTGTCAGTGCAGGGCCTTTCACCAACACTAAATTCATGTAAAAGTGCTGTAAAGTTTTATTAGGGAAAAAACACCCTTTAAACAGCTGGCTCACTTCTCTGCTGAAGGAAACCTTTCTCCTTGAACAGCCAAAAGTGCTCGGACCAAGACAAAAGTACATTGGGAAAGTTTAGCAGAAACCAGCACCAAGCTAAACAGTAAATTCCACATACCAAGTGTCACTAGCTCCTTACTTTGGTTGTATATCAGGTGTGCCCATGTATTTTCTAGACTGAAAACAATGGTCACTGAGTTATGCCTGAGTTCATGCTTCACTCTCACACAGTCCAGACTAAGCAAAGACATCATATAGTACCACATATTTAGAGAAACTGCTCTCAAGAGCTTATCAAATTAAACTAAATAATGAGCAAATACATTGCTCATTGCTCTTTTTTTTTCCAGAGAAATAGCATGTGATTGTAACTATTATAGCTGAAAACAAAATGAAAAAGCCATCACCTTCTCTTTTATTTTCCACATTTCTATTACCACACAGCAGGTAATGCAGCAGTAAAATGCCATAAAAAATTTACAAAGATGCATAAGTGCCTTTGGAACCTTGGCCTACTGGGCTTTTATGGATAATTTCACATATATTCAGTGTCTAAAAATACATTAAGGCAAATACATAGGTAGATGAGGGTACTGAAGATCCCAAGAGTCTAATTCTAACTTATTTATGCTGAAAATCTGTAGGTGTCCTATATAAATAATACCAAAATAAAGTGAATTGCCCATGCACCTTGTTTATAAAAGTAAAGTGCTTCTATGTATTTTAAAACACTATGTATCTTTAAAAAGTTGCCTCCATGAATTAGATTCAGGAGGAGTATGCAGGATTTTGATACCACTTTAAGAACCCAAATCAAAAATACGAAATTCAAATCCTTAAAACTTCTGCAAGTTTCCACAAGAGAAACTTCCTAGGAAGGTGAGTTTCTGCACAAAGAAGGAGCAGAAGTGCTCAGGTCCTGAAGGTACGCAGCAATTTGATGTCTATGTCACATCTAAATGCACTGACATTCCCAGACAAGGCTTTCTACCACCTACCTTCCCTTCAAGAGATGACATGTTAGATACACCTGGAGGTTATCTAACCTCAAACAAAGCATGGCCATTCCCTCATTCCAACTCTTCTTATTCCAGTCATTAGTAACAGTAGTATCACAAGTGTTTCCTTGGGATCAGGATCCAATCCCCTTTAGACTTCTCTATTTCTGTTTTCCACGTGAACATCTTAACCATCAAACTGCATCAAGAGCCCCTGTTCTGTAGAAGCACATCAGAGACACAGCTCACCCTTCACACATAATTATGGATTTACAAGGTTACAGAGACACATGTTCTTCTTCTCCAAGATGACTTTGGACAGGGGACAGAGGCAATTCAGTCCTCTGAACTGGCAAGGCACGATATTCATTTGACTGTCATGTCCCTAATGTTCCTTGGTATTTCTTCCCATGGATAATTAGGGTAGCTCTTCACCATGCTCCCTAATTTTTTCCTGCACTGAGAGAATGTAGGATTGTTGATGTGTATTCATTGTGTGGCACGACACTTGGAAGTTGGATCCTGCCTTGCAAATCCTTCTTGGTCAACCTCAGCTCAACTGTTTAAGGAATCAAAACTCTAGTTTATGAGCCATTTATTTCATTTTCAGTTAACTCACTTATTCTGGTTTATCACATTCAGTAAATAGAACTTCCATGTCCACATACCTTTAGAAACTGAGGCCTCAGCTGATTTTGAAGCTGTGGATTAGGGTTCTAAATTATTAAGGATCTTTAGGAAATTTTACCCAATATGACTTCCCTCAATATTTGCAAAATACTAAAATAGCTAGAGATAAAAAGCCTTAGACCTCATTAAATATTGTAAGATCTCACTCTTGCCTCTACACTGAAAACTGTAAAATAGATTATGTAATGTAAGAACAAACTATAATTGGATGAAGTGAGACTAAAAAATTGCAGGTTTATGTTCCCCCTAATATTAATTCTCTGCCAAAGCACTTCATTAAATCTCAGTTACAGGTCAGAGTAGCACCATGAAATAGTAGGATATGTTAAATAATGATGTACTAAGTGTGGGTCTCTATTGCCTCACTTCACTTTGTGAAAAAGGTAAATGTGATTTTGTGAGGCAAAAATTCCATATCCACCAGACATTTATAGATCAGGAGAAGGAAATAGATTTGGCTTCAGGATCCCCTGGTGTTCTTCCTCCATAAAATATTTTCTCAGGTTACCTATGAAATCAGTGAAGCAATGCTACAGCTGTTGTTAAAACATGCAGCTAGAAAAAATTAAAATGAGGGGAAACACATACTTTTGTTTCTTCTTAAACAAAAAATCATTTGATAATTCTTCTGTGTTTTCAGTGATGTGACTGAAAAAAGTCAGCTGAGCAGTGTAAGGCAATAAGCAAGCAGGGAATATCTGTGTCTGTAAGGGCAAACATGATGCTTGACAGTTCCCTAATGCATGGGAGAGTCAGTGCCAAAGAAGGGCAGTCATACCATGCAATAGTCTCCTTCAGTTTGTAGATCTAAGATATTTGACCTGGATCTGTGCCCTTGACAGAACAAAGGATCCCAGATCAATGACACTTTTGGTTTCCACTCTGGCCAGTTTGTGTTGGCTTTGTGTTCCTCCTACCCTTGGTAATAGAGGGCACATTCTACCAACAGCAACTAGAGCAAGGACTGATTATTTTATAAGTGAATAGGCTGGTTAGTTTTTTTTCAATAAACAGTTTAAAAGTTCAAACTACACTATCATCTAGAGTTTATAATTTTTTTTCTCTGATCTACTTTATTAAAATAAAATTTGTTGCATTATGTAGAGACAGTTTTATTCAGCTTTTCTGCTACTGAACACTCAGACTGGATAACTGGCTACCTTATACATGCATAGTCGTAAATGAAGCTTAAAATGTGGTCCTTTACACTCAGCATAATTTGCAGGGAAAAGCATCCTAGACAGATGTCTACTCCATGGTTTATAAGAGTATGTGATACCATCCGCACTTTTCACAGCTAAACCCTTGAAAACTGGGAGATTGACAAAGGGACCCAAACGTGAAGAGCATTCATTAAGAGATGTAAATAGCCAAGATCCGTGCTGTTTTGTTTCAATCTTTTTTATCCTGTTGAAAACAGGAAAGCCTCCTGTCATGCAGGCTCAGGGATTTTCAGGGCCCAATAAAGGTTAGTGACATTTTCAATTCATGTTTGTTTTCATTCTTCTAATCATGAACCCTGTGTCAGCCTGAGAAACCAGCTGAGCTTAATCCATAACCTTTTACAAGTGAAACATTAACTCACAGCATGTTCTGTTGTCTTTTTAAAGCAATACAAAAGCAAAGGGAGGAAAAAAAAAGAGCCACAACATACATGATAAAACATAGCAGCAAATGTGAAGGTTACTTGAAAGCAGTTACAGTTGTGGGCAATAGCATATTTTTATGTCATTAAATTCATCATGTTCAGATGTCATAACTGCAGTTTTTTTCACAAGAGTATTCAAGACAGAAGAATAGAGGCAATAATGCAGGAAGAGCCAAGTAAAGGCTATCTAGAATTTTATCCTACATTTTGATAAATATTCTGACACATTTCCATACCATCATTTTTTGATTGGTATTAGCTATGGAGAAATTATCCAACTAGTTTATCCTCTTTCCTTCTACAGATTAACTCATTCTACTGCTTTGCCCTGCAAGTTTCACCAGGTGAGTGGAAAATGCTTCAGGGGTTTATGGCAATACAGTGCAACAGGCTGAATTTTGTACAAGGGCAGACTACTGGCCACATGTGGCAATCTTCCTGCCCCACTGAGAGTGTGGAATGAGCTGAGCAAACCTGGAGAGAGGAACAGATCTGACTACAAAGCACGCAGGGTCAAGGAGGGATAATTTTTTCTCCAGCTTGTAAAAGCCATCATGAAGAAAACCTGACCTCCCGTGTCTCTGTTGGATAACAAATAGTCACACGTGTATTAAGGAAGTTCTCAAGTTACAAACTTTTATGACCCAGAACAAGAAACCATGTTAATTCATAGAGAAAAATAAAGAAACAGCAGTCAGAAGCTATCTGAAAACAGAACAGTAAGACATAAATAAAAGGGTATCTGATTTTAAAAAAACAAACAACCTAAGATGAAAAGGGAGACCTCAGTAAAAGCAACGATTAAGTTTGAATTAGTGTATGTACCACAGACAGTTCCTGTGATAAAGAAACCGTTGCTGATATATCTGAGGTTATAAAGATATGTGAAATAAGGGAGATTTCACAGGATTTCTTCTCCTTACCTGACCATCTGTGTTCAAAACATCTCTGGATTCTCTATTCCTGTGTGATTGGATTTGGAGAGTAGGCTGAAAAATTATAAAGGAAAGGGAAGAAGAGAAAGGGAGAAAAAAAATAACTAAAATGTAGGGAGAGAGACGTGCACACAGACATATGTAGTAAAATCCTATAAGGGTCATTTCCTTAGCAAACCAATCTAAAATATTCAGACATAATTAGAGAAAGCTGTCAAGTGAAGACAAAAAGCAGAAGGATGTTACTACACTGATGATGCACCAGGATGTGATGCTGTTTCCCTGCCCAGGCTGCCTGACCATGACATTTTGACAGTACCTCTGTGCCTGCTGGCCACCACAACATTGAGACTTCCTTGTTCAGCTCAAGGCTAAGAAAATTAAAAACGTTGAAGCTGAGGCTCACACAAACAGCAAAGTATTACATTACCTGTTTCATGTTGCTCTCTTGGGTAGAAAAACGTTTGGCATGGAGAGCAGGACCCATCACCTGCATTCAAATCAGCAGGGAAATCAGTCACTGTATCTGCCAAAAGCTTTTCCCTCTGGTTTGTCAGACAAAATTACTGGTTAGACAGGAGTCACACAGCCACAATTCAACCCTGTTTTCAGGAGCAGGGTGCAGAAAGATACCAGAGTTCCAAGTTCTGCCTAATTACCTGACCTGCTCCTTTGGCAACATAACTAATAATTAAGGACATATTGTAGCATTACCATCAAATCCAGAATAAGTAAAAAGAGGCTTAGGAGGATTAAAAAGACTTTTATGGCTAGGGAAGTACATATGAAAGAAAGTCTATTAACAGATGAGAGGGATAAAATTAATTGCAGCTCAAAAATAGGTGAGATAATAGTCTTGCTAAATGAAAAATAGAAGGAAAAATGAACTGAAAGGTCCACCAAAAATCAACCATTGGTAATCATGTGTAAGACTCTACAATTTAAATATTTACTTATACATTTTAGATTTGCAATTTAAATTTACAATTTAAAATTACAATTTAATTATTTGTACAATTTAAATATTTCATTTATCCTTATATATTATGTGAATTAGCTAACAAATTTATTCACTCACTGATTATTATAACTTCAGAAATACATCTGCATATTCAAGCATGACCTGTGATGATGTTGTAGCAGTTTCCAGATCCTTCTCTAGTTTGACTCATAGCTTTGTGATCTCACCAATCCATCTATCCATCCATCCATCATCTATCTTATCTTCATGTAGACTAGCCTTCCTTATGTTATTACTCCCTTAGTGCTTTCATAATTTCTTTCCTGAATGTTTTTCCATTCATAAAAAGTTTAAGTAAGATTGTCAGCTAGTTTTTGACAGTCCCTTTTTCTTTTACGGTATTTCTATTACTAAAGAGACATATTTAGGACTTATGTCAGTGCACGTGCTTGTCTTTTTCAACATATTCAGGACCATTCATGTCCCTGGTTAGTTGTCCATTTCCACCTCCAGAACTGACTGTATTGCATCTATCACTGCAGTACATAACACAGAACAGTTAATACAGCCACATCACTGGAAACTCTTGATCCATCCATATTTCAAAATCCTTTCACAGGAGGTTCAAAAAGAACTTAATATTCCTGTTGAAATGGCATTTTTAAATGGCCAGTCCAATGGAATCATTCCATCTCATTTGTTCTTCACGCTGTGGTTGGATACTGATGATAGAGGCCTGTGGTGAACTCAGTGGCATGCTGTTGAATCTGCCAGGATCCCCCTAAACATTTGAGATAAGAGGTGTCAAGTGCTTTCTAAATAATAAATAAAATACACAGTTAGTGGGTGATTATGTTTTTTCAGTTATGTGGTTTCATATGTCAGCACTGTGGATGGTTTAGGTGCCTTCCCCTCCTCTGATACAAGCTTTCTGTAGCATGGGGATATTCCCAGAATTTGCTTCCTGTGATTGTAAAACACAAGGAGATGAATTTTTCTTGAAAGGGATATCAGTAAGACGGCTCAGCTATTACACTCTCACATTCTTCTTCTG
Organism: Erpornis zantholeuca; assembly: GCA_013400515.1. NCBI lineage: Eukaryota > Metazoa > Chordata > Aves > Passeriformes > Timaliidae > Erpornis > Erpornis zantholeuca. The sequence goes on along the minus strand of VZTN01013624.1, from coordinate 56,989 downwards.
TCATGGATAAAAAAGTTCTCTTAATCCAGTCACAAATGGCCAATTTAAACATTCATACACAGTTGCAGATTTTCACAAGATCAGCATGAAAGCTGTCAGCCAAATTTTGCAGTTTTGCTGGGGCATTCTCTCCCTATAATGCTTTCCTGAGCTGCATTTTCAGATAAGCACACATCACAAGTAGTAGTAGTACCTTGGTAGTACCTATGAGCTGTGTAGCCCTGACTTTTTCCTGTTTCTGTTGTCTTAGAGTGTGAGTAGCTCTACAGGTTGGCAAAGTGAACACTGCATAAGGGAAAACTATTATCTGTGGTAAGTCTGGCCACACAGACCTTTTTATCATTATTTCTCTCTCTCTGCTTTTGAAGTTGCATGCATTTGCTCTCTCTTGTTTTGCCAGCCTTGGAATTTATCTGCCCACTTCCTTCTATTGTTCCTGTCCTTTATCTGTTCTCTATGTGTGAGCTTATTTTACCATGTCTCACCAGCTCAAACACTTGCATGATAGCATGGTCCAAAGGCCTTAGAGCAGAAAGTGGGCTTTACAGACAGTATTTCACTGCATCACAAAGTTTTCACCTTTGAATCATCAACAATGCTCACATTCAGTGGAGATGAAGTGGACATCAAGTTCTTTCACTTTTTAAACTTAAAAAAGTCACTGTCTTTTGAACATCCAATTTCTGGCCATGGTTGGGTTTTCTTATTTTATCAGATTATGCTTCTGGGGTGTTAACTGAGGAGGGATTATCAGTGATCAGGTTATCAGGACCAATATAATCAATTAAATGCCTTTCTGCCTTATTGCATGAGCCCATATCAATGTTTTCTATTCATTTTAAGAATTCATATTGTTAATAAACCCAAGTCTTGTTACAGGAGTGACTGATGGATTTACTTGTCTTTTAACGAGCTTCTCATGGTCCCAAGAATTAGATCACAGAATCAGAAAGACTGAGTGTGAGGAGGTGAAACAGTGACAGAGAGCAAAGCAGAAATTTCAGAGGCTGGAAGCTCAGAAGTGGGTGATGTTAGGCTTCTAGTTCCATTTGAACTCCTAAATATCAGGGCTGAAAGACTGATGGTCCCAGTGTTTCCCTCAGCCTCAATGCAAGCTACTGTATTCTCAGCATCTCTCTGAAAACCTAACCCTCATCATTCAGTCCCCATGTGATTTAGTTGTTTGTGAACAACTTTGGAACACTTTTGGAAGCCTTGCCTAAGAGCAAGTGGAAGGAATGGGACTAAGCAAGGAGAGAGACAGCAGTGTTGGGCACTGTTAGATTGTTACTGACCACACAATACAGATGTTCAGTTGTAGTAGTTCCCAAAGGATAAAACAAAAGGCTCACCACCTGGTGTGCTCAAGCCAGCACTTCTCACCCACCCCATCTGCTCTCACCAACAGCTCTACCGAAGTTAGCAAAAGTCTTTAATGGCTTATCATTACTATATGTTCACTGCCTCCACCTCCCAGAGGACTGCCCCGTTTGCCAGATGCAAATTGTGATAATTAAAACAAAGCCTGCAATTCCAGAGCCCCGAGTAGAGAACCAGATGTTTTAGACTGTGCATTAGGCAGAACTTGAAGCAAACTGAGCCCAAAGTCATGAGGCTCTCTCCCTAGTTAGCAGGAGGTGGGGGTTGAAGCCGATGGGTATCCTTGATCTTTAGCATACCATTTATTTCATTACATCTAATTTGGTTGATATTATCAACATTATTACACTGATAGTTGTTTCAACTCAGGATAATTTAATTGATAGAATTCTGTGTCCTTGCTATTATATGAGACAATTAGCTCTCATTAGTTCACATTTCACTCATTTTCCACTGACTGATTGCACTACATACTGATACTTGCTATCAATATGTAATGCAATCAGTCAGAGGAAATGTTGGTACAGTATCTCTAAAAACTATCACACTTATAATTCTGATTGTCTTCGAAGTACCAATATTTTCCTATAACTTAATGGTTTCATAATGCAATGTTTTGTATTAATAACAATCTTTTTAAGGTCACACAGTTAATCACATACTGATTAAACAGTAGTTAACTAATGAGGGTGACAACTTATTAATAAATTGCAGATGATATATTTCCGTTATTCAGTGTAACCTTTAAAGAGCAGAGCTTAGACTGAGGTTGACTTTAAGACTTTTTACCTCTCTGTTCATGTATCTTCCTGAGGTTTCTGTTCCTGAATTCTAGGCATTTTTGTATGCTATTGTCATGGTCCTGCTGTGACCATATGGACACCTTTAGCAAAGCAAGAACATGCAGCTGATTCTTTGATACAAAGGTGAAGAGGTTACTCGAATTGTACTACTGTTAATTTGTCCTTTAAGCACCTGCAGCAATGGTAGGGTCTGTAATGGTAAGGACTGAAGAACAGAGGTCTATCAGATTATTATATCAGAAATGCTAAACATTCAAAGGAAAAAAAGGAGTAAAAGGTAAAAGCAACTTAATATAATAAGTCCACTGAGCTTTCACTGAAGTCCATCTGAAAATGCACTAATAATTTACTCAAAAAATTGCATACCTAAATTTTTCTTCTTAAGCATTTATATACTACTACTCACTGGTGTGAATTTGTATCAGTGGTTATAAATATTAAGCTTTCAGTCCTTACATTTCTATGAAGTATAAAATCCCTCAATATGCTATAAAGCATAGATCATTCTGTGAAAAATAGTAGTCCAACATTCTTCAATATCTAATTTGTAAATCTCATCTATTCAATAGCAAACACATTTAATCAGCTCTACAGTGAATCTGAAAATGGACCCTTAATCTTGAAAAGTTAACAACATAAAAAAGCATAAAATAAATGGTTTGCAGTTGGGGACTTTAAAAATTCCCTACAAACATATTTTAAAGAGTAAATCCAAATTAGTCTTGCAATGCTAAATTTGATGCTAAATAACAACAGAGGACATTTAAATGCCATAGTTACTATAATAATCTCTGTTTGAATCATGGCTTCCATGAACTGGGCTAAGCCTTTAGACAGAAACTAATTGCTACAAACATTAATTTTCAAGTCCCCTTTGTTTCCTATTGCAGGCACCTCTGGATGCAAAAGGTACCCAATTAGCAGAATTCATGGTTCTGATTGTGCATTGTGGGACTAGTATAAACACTGCTGATTACTATTCCACTGTAATGGTTGATTTTTATTTATTTTTTTTTTTTTGATTGCTTAATAAGGCCATCTATTCTGCACGAGACACTGGCAAGGCTGCTGGTGAAATCAGTTAGGTCACTTTTTCTGGTCATAGTAGCAGGAGGAGCCTTGTGATGGTAAGAGATGACTAAAGGCATAATTACCGGCTATTTAACAACATCTGTTTCCCCACTTAACATTGTCTGCTCAAGTTAGTTGTAGTTAAATAAATAAAAAGGAAAATAATGGTGAAGACACTAAAATTACGATTACATGGGTAAAACTCTAGGGTTTGTTATAATTACAGAAAACAGAGTTTACCATGATTTTTAAAAGGCACTAATTTATATTAGAGAGTTTCTATACACATACACTCTGGCTGGTTGCTGCTGCTTTTACAGCCTATGTTATTTAAATACCTACTTGTTCAGAAGAATTACTTGAAACTAGAAAAAAATTAAGATGACTATTCTATATTTAATTTTGCTGTATGTCCTCATTCAGTATAATTACAAGACTCTTTGTGATTTTGTGGTTAAGAACAAATACCCAGAACACCACCAGTTCTTGTTAATGACAATGGGAAGGGCAGAGAGCTCTGGCTACCTCCATATGTTTCTCTAGTCATACAAGGATACTATTTTCACCCTTTCATTTATAAAGGTAGATAACTTGTTGTCATTTCTGAATATATTTCTGCTTCATGATGAAAAATAACACATAAATAAAAAAGTGCTGTCAAATCCCAGCTTGCACATGGACATATAGCCAAACCATCTAGAGCAGCAACATGTCTAGCATCAGGACACATGTTCTGTAAGTTCCCTGCACTCTTTTGTTCTGTGTAGATAAATGACATAATGCAATCAAAATATCCACTGTAACACTGTAATATTGACAGAACAAAGGAGATAGCTTGGTTGGTGGTTATAAAAAACTAAGGCATTGAAGTATCAGAGCAAATATTGAACTTCTTCACATCAGTTGCTACCAACAGGCAGATTTTTAGTTACCAGCAGTGCAATACCCACTGAAAACAGTGAAGTTTTGTCAAAATAATATTTGTCAAAATAAGGCAGGTGTCCTTACATGCTCAGAGTAGGAGTCCTAGCACAAGATCATCATATGCTTTAAAATGCACTTAAGGCAATAGAATTAGACACTCTATGTCAGATAGGATTATGGCCCTATTTAACTTTTGGGGTAGGGTTGGTGGGTTTTGGTTGGTTGGTTTGGCTTGGTTTTGGGGTTTGGTTTGGTTTGGTTTGGTTTTGTTGTTCAGGTTTTTTGACTGGCCACTGGGACTAACATGGGGTATAGTAGGAAAAGCAGGTTGTTTTCTTCAGGTTTCCAAATGCTCCATTTTTCTGGGACCTGGTTTTGCTGGATACAGTGGAGGGGAATGATGGGAGGAAGCTCTGCATCCTCAGTTATACACTAGCACTATATTTGTAACCATGAGACCAAAAAGAGTTAGGAATCAAATACTCTAAAGGCAAAAAATGCAATAGTAGGAAAGAGGGAGTAAATAAGTAATTAAGTAAATGCAATCCTAATTTCTCAAGTGCATCAGAAAAGAATGTTTTTTCAGAGCTGAACATTGCAGGATCAGATGCAAGAGAGGGAGTAACAAGCACTGGCACTGGGGTGCTCTGCTGCCAAGGAGCCATCACCATATCTCAGGTGCAGTGCAGGCAGAACCTGCTGACTCTATTAAATCTGTAGAGGCTGCTGTTAACACAGGGTATTCCTACTGTGCAAAATTATCTCTGCTTGGAGATATCTGCTTGGAAACAAGTAGTTATGACAATGCACATCCCTACTGTGCATGCACATTTGTACACATGCACTCACCTATGCATATACATGACATAAGATCAGAACTATGATTATGGAGGATTGAGAGATTCACTATTCTGCACACTGTAGAAGCATATGTACTTCAATTACACTGCCTGTTCCTGGGATTAGACTTCTCATTTTCATCAGATTCTCATTCAAGGCAAGTATATTCAACACTGACCTTATTCTTAATATATTTCCACCATCTAGATAAAAAAAATGACAGCACTGTTCCTGTTATCATTATTGCCCAATTTCATTATTTTGTTTTCCTCTAGTACAACAGCTACTCTTCTAGTGTGTCTTACTCTTGGCTCCCTCCTCTACATACTGTCCAACTGCAAGCAGCTAAGACATTTCTCCTGTACTGTTCACTCCCTCCTTTTGTTAAAATCCAAAGCCTTGCTCTTGAATTGAGGGTCACAAAACAACTTCACTCTGACTTCTTCTGCACTAGCCAGTCAGACTTTTTAAAACAATTCTTGCAAAAGAGTGGATTTATTCTTTAACCATTTCTAGTGAGCTGTACTAAACAGGTTTCCATAGCACCATTTACCTCCAGTAATTTTGGATGTTGAAGTTCCCAATGTTACAACATCCCTTCTGAGCAAAAATTTTAAAAAGCAGTAAGAAAAAGAGACATGAATATGATAAAAATAACTATAAGCTACCTGTATTATCAACTGAATCTCTTAACAACTTTCAGGATAGTCTGAAGTGCCTTGTGGGGTGCCTTCTGTGAACACCCAACACACTCAAACCCTGCCCATCATATGTCATTATTATTAGGAGATGGCCAGTCCATTTGCTTCAATTCCTGTATTTCAGACACCTATCATTGTCATTCACCTCTGGCCTTCTTTTTTAGCAGATCCTTGCTAACCTTCATCTCATTAATCTGTTTTGGGGACAGCGCAGCTTCTCCCTCCAGAGTACAGCAACTCTACAACATTCTCCTCAGCATGGGCGCTGTGGAGACAGGCACACCACACTCACACACAGATGGTGGACCAAGGAGAGAGCAGGCATTCACTGTCAGGAGAGAGAAGGAGGTTCACATCACCAGGTTCAGGATGACTCCACTGCTGATGTAGTGGTAATGTGCTGTAATTTAACAAGTCATAAATAGAGTAGGCAATCTGTTTCGGGAACTATTTAAAATACCATTCTATTTGCCATCTTCACTGGGTAAGTTAGACTGGGAATTGTCAGAAGCACCAAATACGTATCTGAGACTGCAGAGCTCTGCCAGCTGATTGATTCCTGCCCAAAATAGTGTGACTTGTTGGCAGGCAATAGACCTGTAGGTGACAGTGGAAATAGATTTGAGATACATAATCACTTTTCTAGCTGCAGTTTTTCCTAATAAATTTATTTCAGGGAAATTAGGGCTAAACAAGTCTTTTCCGAATTTACAGAAACAGATGCATAACCACTTTGGTCCCAACTCCAATTTTCTGTTGCAATGATCAAGAAATTTTCTGTGAATTGACTGTGTTTTTTGCAGACACAACAGCTCAACAGCTTTGTGTATGTTACTGCTCATTTCCCATATAAAATATTCTAAACCCATTCTCACTGATTTGTTAATCCTTCACACTCACAAAATTTTTCTTTCATTCAACTTATTTTTAAAATTACTATTACAAGTTATCATCTTACTGTTTTTCAATAAATGCTTGCCTAGTTTGCTAAAATGGTAGAGAGGGCAGGAAATTGTGACATCAGCTATTTTGTACTAATAAACATGTACAGTGTTTCTGGCTATTACCAGGTGAGTTTTATAACAGACAAGGCAGTATTGGTTGGTTGGGTTTGAGGAAAGGAGAAAAGATGCTCCCAGTATTTTTAAACTACACTAATAGTAACAAATTCATCTGGCCTTTACTAACTTCAGTTGTTGCAAACCTTACTCAGATGGTGAATGTGTTCATAGCTGAGTCAAAAATATCTCAGTTCTTTGGAGATGGATTTTAGTCATGATTACTGAGTTTTGGAAATGAATTTATCACTTTTTGAAGTGTTTGATGTTGAATCACCTGTCTACTGCTGACACAAAAATAACTGCATCTCATTCACAGGGTCTTTCTTCAGCATTTGTATCTGTAATATAAAATAAGGGAATGTTTTCTGATTGAGTCCCTACTCAGCAACACCTACGAACACTAAAAGTATCCATTTCCACTGCATTTAAAAATATCAGATTCTTTTTCTGTACTACCATGCCCACAGTATCTGTCCCTAGTATTAGCGTAGACATTTATCTCTCTGACCTTCCTCTCTCCTTCTCATTATTGCTTGCAGCATCCTCTGTTTTATGGCACCCTGTACCTGCAGGCAGTGCTAGCAAAATTAGCAAATAGTTTTACTTTGCAGAATTGTGAAGTGTTTTTCTGGGTACAATGTACCCAGAAGACACTTTTGTTCCTTAACTTCATCTTGGCAATTTTATATTAATTGTTGAAGGACAGTTATGGTCCTTCATATGGTCCTAATCACTTTTGTATATGATCTTGGGCTGTGTTTCATTTTTTAACAAAGTTATTCAGTTAAAATCATAAAATCTTAAATTATTTGATATTTTCTGATACTTATCTCCTCGTTCCATAATGGAAATTTTACCTGATATTGTAAGTTAAATTTACATTGCTCCTACTGATCTTTCACTGCCTGCTATAGAACTGCATTTAGTTTTGATTGTTTCTTCCAGAGAGCTGATGACATCATTGTGGCTTTACCTCTTTATAGATGCCTACATCATCTGTTGGTCTTCCTTTGTCTTCCTTTTCCTGTTCTGAGCTGAAGAGTACAGTTGTTTTTGAAATTTTGCATGGCACAAATATATGCAAAATAACTTAAACCCATACTGTATTCCCCATTATAGTGCTTTTATTTTTAACCCCTTGTCTTGCCTGACAAAGGTTTACCTTTTCATAAAAGCACATTTTCTAATGGTATCTAAAGACATTTTGGTTTTGGGTGGGGGATGCAGGGAAGGTCCTCCAAAACTATAGCATATTTTTCCATGCATCAGTAACTTTTATCAGCTTATAACCTTAAAAAGGATGGTCCTTACAGAAAAATATTAAAATGGCCATACCATATCAGTAGAAGCTTACTGTCTTCTCTCTTACAGCCCTGTTGGACGTTTGCCATTGTTTTATGAGGATTTAAGGATTTTACAGTTGCTGAACATGGCTTCTTTCACACCCATGAGATGAGAAGCATGAATATAGGATGCTACCTTTGCTGCTGTTTAATGTTTTTTGTTTAATTTTTTGTGTTGATTCACATGCCTCTAGGATGTGTGTCACTTTCTCTGTTATACTCAGTCTTCAAGCTGATGTCTCCATTCCTTTTTCAGATAGGCTGGTCTCTCTCATAAACCTTTCCCTGAAAGTACCACTTCTATAAATACAAAATAAGACAGCACCTTTATTTAGAGATACTCACGTACCCAGTAACTCAAACTCAGCCATAATGTACAAGCACTAAAGATGATTATATAGAATTAATAAAGGCACGGAAATATTTCATGGGATTCCCGCTGATCATAAATCCTTATTTTATTGAGCTTTTTAAGATTGAACATTCAGAAAAAATTTAGATACATAATGACAAAATATTTTAAAATAAGATACATTTTTTTGGCTTCATACATTGTCTAAGTAAATTTTAATAAACATGCAAAAATTATTAATCAACAGACAAAGAATGAATAACATTTTAAAATTAAAGGATGAATTATTATTAATCTAGGTCTTGATTTCAAACTATATATTTTACAAGAGAAGAGTTTGGATACAGTTTTTTATTTCCTGTGTAGTTTTTTATTTCCTGTGTTATTTAAATCTATTTAAATCTACTCACTATGCCAAACAGTGTTACCAAGCAATCAAAATCTGGAAGCATAAAAGTGTCATTGAGGACAAAACATATAGATCCTGTATTTTGAAAAGTATGTTACCCTTTTGTGTCAAAAATATTATCCAGCAACTTTGTTCCAACTGGATGTCTACCAAAAAAATAAGACAAGTTGAAAATCAGTGGAGTTAAACCCCTTGGAGAGATGTAATACTGTGAGTATAATTGAAATGTTAATAATTATGCTCATGCTGATAATTACCAAGAATAGTTTGGCATAGTAGTTACAGAGCTCACCTTTCCCCTCTGGGCCTTGGATTTGACTTCTACCTGGACCTGCATGAAAAGGGTTCAATTATCTCCATTGACTTTTTAGTGGAAGAATTTTCCACCCCATTCACACTTCAAAAGTAAACAAGAATAAAAATAGAGATGGACAGAAAGAACATTTTGTGCCCCCCATCAGCAAATTAGTATGAAGTTTTGGGCATTATTTTTAATTAAATTTGTCAGGAAGTATAATACACTTTTGACTATTGGAAACTACACAAAATGACTGAAAAAATGCAAACTGGAAACAAAGCTCTACTCCTTCCTCTATCATTTCTTTTAGTACTTTGAGTATAACATACAAAAATTACTGTAGTGTCATAACGTAAAGATAGAACAACTTGTTGCTGTGCAACAGCCTCAAAGCTATGAATCCAACCGTATCAACACCACACAAACACTTTAGCACAACACTTATCCTATTCAGTCCAACACATAATGAGAAAAGGAAATAAATTACAGTTTATACACAGGATTAACAGCAGAAGTACAAAAAGGTACATTAACAAACTCAGTGTTATGATGTTGGGTTTTGATTAGCCCAACTGCCTCCATCTACCTGCCACATGTAACAGGAAAAGAGTAATGATTGCTAGATTATGTAGGTATCTAAGCACATGGGTCTCTAACTTAAAGGTTTCAGAGATTTTATAAAGGTCTGCTCACTTTATAAAGTTCTGCACTCAAAAGAGTGCACCTCTTTTACGCCACGATAATAAGAGCTGGGCAATACCTGAAGCCCTGGTGCAAAGTTGTGAGGTGGTATGCAGCTGGGAATTTAGGAAACAGTGAAGCTCCTCTTATCATGAAAAGTGAAATCTCAGAGTCCTGCAGTGATAGGCAAAAATTAAGAAATAAAGATCAAAATTTAACAGCAATCATTGTTTATTACATACTGCAATTAGTTTCCATCAGTTACGTACCATTTACTATGGTAAATGTTGATTTACATCTGTGAGTTGTGCAAGACTGAAAAAAAACTACAAACACCAAAATCCATGTTCCAATCATAGACAAACATTCCTTAACTCTATCAAGAAGATAATCCAAAGGAGGTTTTAGTCCATTCCCATCTGAAAGCAATACCATCATTATGTGTGCTCTTCTTTCTTAATTGTTCTAGATGCTGAGATAAAATAGGAAATTAAAGAATATCTAGGCATTACGAAGAGTGTATTTTAGAAAAGTTAGGTTCTAGTACTTTAATTCCACTAGACAGGAAAATAAATATAGTTAAAGCCTGGAAATGAGCAGAAATTCACCCATGGATTTCAGCAGCACTCAAGAGAAATATGAAATAAATGGGGCTAATAGCAAGAACACGAGAATATTCAGCTCAGCTTGGAATTGAAATAGGCAGAAAGTGCTCCAGTTACTGATCGTAATATTCCCCCCCCCACCCCCCCATTGCTCTATTCCTCTCTCCCTTTCCCTGTTTTTTGGTTACAAGTGCTTTGATTTTAAGTCAAAAGATAAATACTGTGTTTATATATGATTTGTCCCTTTTCTTTCAGTAGTGTAGGGAGATAAAAGTGGAACAGAAGGTACTGTGGGTAATGCAGTCAATCATAAGGCCAAAATCTTTTGAAATCAAGCTTCATTATCTCTGTTATTAAGATCAAGAGGGAGGCAGATAGATGGGGACAAAACCCTTGCCTTCTGTAGAATATGTCCACGCAGTTTCCTGGTTTCTTTAATTTTTGCTTAGGTTACGAATATCTTTATTTTTCTCAGAACTCCCCTGGTACAAATCAAATACATATCTTACAATTAACCACATCTACTCCATGTTTTCTGAGCACCTTACCTGCTTGATTCCTCCTACATGGTAGAGCCAGTTTAAAGTCACTTTCTCTAGTAAAAGTGCTTTGTGATCCTCTATGTCTCTCTATGCTGAGACAGGGTAAACCTAAGAGGACAAATTAGCTACAAGAGGTTATTTAGATCAATTTAGGTTATAAAAGACCTCTGCAATCCTTAAGTCCAATTGTTAAGCCAGCACTGCCAAGACCACCACTAAACCTCGTCCCTAAGTGGCACATCACATCTTTCAAATACCTTCAGGTGTGGTAACTCACCCACTTCTCTGGGCAGCCCAAAAAACTTTTTTCCTAGTATTTCTTTTCCTCCCTCAGTGGGATTTTAGGCCATATCCTGTTGCTTGTTAGTTGGAAGAAGAGACCGACACCCACCTGGCAGTTGTAGAGACCAATAAGCTCAGCCCTGAGCCCTTTTCTCCAGCATAAACACCTCCAGCTCCCTCAACTGCTTCTCATCAGATCTGTGCTCCAGACTCTTTACCAGCTCTGTTGCCCTTCTCTGAAAATACTCCAGCACTTCAACGTCTTTCTTGCAGGGAGGGACCCAGACCTGGACACAGGACTTGAGGTGTGGCCTCACCAGTGTCCAGTACAAGGGGACAGTCACTGCCCTGATTGTGCTGGCCACACTATTCCTGGTACAGGCCAGGATGGCCCTGGTCTTCTTGGCCACATGGACACACCCTGGGTCATGTCCAGCTGCTGTCAACCAGCACACCCAGGTCCTTTCCCACTTTCCAGCCACTCTAACCCCAGTCTGTAGCACTGGCTGGGGTTGTTGCGACCCAAGTGCAGGACACAACACTTTGCCTTATTGAACCTCATACAATTGGCCTTGGCCCATGGATCCAGCCTGTCCATATTTCTCTGCAGAGCTTTCCTACTCTCCAGCGGGTCAACACTTCCACCCAAGTTGGCGTCATCTGCAAACTCGCTAAGGGTGCACTCAACCCCCTCATCCAGATGAAGATACTAAATAGAACTGAACACAAGACTGGGCCCTGGAGAACACCAGTTGCAATTGTGAGCCAAGTGAATTTACGTCCATTTGACACCACTCTTTGGCATCACCCATTCTGACAGTTCTACACCTAGCAAAGAGTGCACCTGTCCAAGCCATGAACAGACAGTTTCTGCAGGAGAATGCTGTGGGTAAGAGTGTCAAATCCTTTGCTGAAGTCCAGGTAGAAAACGTCTTTCCCCCACCTATTACACTGGTCACTTTGACATAGAACATTCATTTGTTAACAGAACAGTTGTTTATTTAATAACTAAAATTTGGTTTCACATTGCTAGCAGGAAACTTTATGGGTGAGCCATACTTCCATTTGGCAAATATATGAATTGTTCACCATTTACCATGTCTACATGGTAATATAAATGCTACAATGCATAAATGCTACAATGACAACACATGAAAACACTAACTGCCATATCAAAAATGGAGAATTATGAATTATCCTAGCTTTTCATTGCATAACATCGGGATTGTTCATTCATCCAGTGGCATTTGAATGCCTTCCTGAGTCTTGCGTTTACTGCTTTGAAATAAACACGGTAGCCCCTGAATAAAAAATGCAATAATACTGGCAGTAAAATTGTTAATTACGTGGACATCATAATCTGTCTAGTAATAAAAGCACCTAATAAAAAGGAGAAGAAGGACAAGATAATGCTGGGGCTGAGGGAGTTGTGAGATGTGAGGAATGAAGGTATATGGGAAGAAGCCTGCCTCAAGTCTCACCAGAAAAGGACCAGAGTCAGAGAAGAAGGGTTGAAAGGCCCTACTATGCCCATTCCACTTACCTGAGAGATGTGCAGAGACAGCACAGTGGGATTGTGCAGTGTGTGACAATCTGCCCATGCCCTGGTTTATTCTCTGACTGCATTTCACCTGTGGCATTGCAAGTTATATTTTTAAAAAATTACAAATCTGCATCAACAAGAGTCTTACAGAAAAAGTTACCTAGCAATTAAAATGTATGTTTAAAACCTTGAAGTGGTAAAATGCATAAAACTGCAGGGAATGCCTGATACACTGGAAGGAATAGGGCAGGGAAGGAGAACCCCCTCAGTTAAACGTAATCAAAGGCTTTGATATTAAATGTACAGCTGCTGTATTGCACCCACAGAGTTTCAAAACAGTTAATACAAGGTTTTCACTCCTTGAGCTTTAAAACAGGAAAAATACTAAACCCCAAGTGAAACTGTGAAAATAGAGAATCCATTAAAGATATTCTCACAGTAGGGCACAACAGGCCTTGTATTTAGTGGCTCACAGATAATGGGTTTGCAAAGAACATAGTTATCAAGTAAATGACAGATGAAGGAACTTGAAATAGTGATTTCAAATCTGTATTTCTTCAGCCTTGCTCTTTTTTTTTTTTTTTTTTTCACAAAAGAAGTTTATTTAAAAAATGTTTAGATACCAA
>VZTN01013624.1:475-43520 GCA_013400515.1 Erpornis zantholeuca | reverse complement strand
TTTTTTTTTCAGCTTTTTCTTTTTTTTTTTTTTTTTTCACAAGAGAAGTTTATCTAAAAAATGTTTAGATACCAAAGGATTCTGGCCTTGAAACTCCTTTCACACCTGCTTTGCATGGATATCTCATACTTCCATGATCTCTTTCAAAAATATAAACATTTCCACTTCTTCAGGTATAGCTTGACTTATTTGTGTCCCTGAATCCTCTGATTTCAAAAGACAGATATGGTGCTAGTGGTCATTACACATGTATTCTGTGTTATGTTTTTCTTCACTATTAAATGTCCTTTTGGTTAACATCATTAGCATTTCAGTACATGTGAGGACACAAGCAAACACAGCATTTCAAGCGTGGATGCATTAACGCCATGTGTCTTGCAAACACAGTTGCTTTTTTTTGTGAACTTACTCACAATGCTTCACCAACACCAGCCTGTGCTTCAATTTGCAAATTTACATTTATTTTTCTTACATTTAAAACTCCACTATTTTTTAAACTTGACTTCTAAAGAGCTAATTCCCAGATTTTATCTGCCCTATTGATTTTTTTTCCTGTGCCATATATGTGACCTTACACTGACTGGCATTTAATGTTACATCAGATGTAATTTTTTGGTTATACACCTTCTAAGGTTTTTTTTTTTTTTTGCTGGTTTTGTACAATGAAAATTCTAATCCTTGCCCATACCTTTATTTTTTTGCCATTATCTCACTCTTCTAGACCAGCATATGTCCTCACATGTGCAGCCAGCTCCACTGTGAAAGCTGTTGCCTGTTGTGTACTTACACAAGTTTGTCAAAGGTACCAGAACAGTCACTTCTCTGAGACCTGGCAAAAGAGTGGTCTAGGCCATCATTATGCTCAGCTCCTTTTCTTCCCCTTTTCCCAGGTCATTTTGGCATTTCCAGGCTCTAACAGCTGCTTTTCCTATTGGAAAATGTAAAACACTGTGAAGAGACAGAGGGTGGGCAATGGAAGAAAAACAAATCTGTACTCCTTCCTATGTTGCTCTTCTTTGATGATATCACAGGTCTAAAGAAGTACTTTCACACCTACTATCAGAAGGACTTCTGTAAGTTACTCCTCTGTATCTTCTCTTCTTTCTCCTTTAAGGTGCAAATTTTACACAGTATTTTCTATAGGCATGAGTTGGTAATTAAATACCAACTAAGGCACTGCTTACCATAGCAGCTGTCAGTGATCCCCTCCACCAACAACCCAGCACCTCAGCCCAGGCAGCTGCTCAGCCAGGACCCAGAGCAGGGCAGCCAGAGGATCCCACCCAGCATGGTGCGGATCCCCAGCCCTGCTGGGCTCTGCTCACCTGGGCTCTGCTGCTTCTGTGCACTGCCCAGCTACTGCTTCAAACAGGCAGATTCCACTCAGCACTGAGCTAGCTGCACGAGGGACTAGTAAGTTGGCTGTGACAGTTCTACCTGAAGGAGAAATACTCTTTATGTTTATATTTACTTTTCTTTTTCCTTCTTCTTATCACTACCAGGGTTTTTGCTCTCTGTGAAACGAAACAAACTTCCCACAAATTTCTTCTTCAAACAAATGCAGATTTCTTCCACTTGATCAACACTTTCCTTATGTATAGATTATGGTTTGCACTAACATTGAATTGAAATATTTTATGACATTAAAAGTACTGGATGGCAAAAGGAAAAGAAATTTACCTTGACCTGTCCTTTATCCTTCTTGGCAGACTCTGTTCCAGTTTATCTGACATTTTGGCACCTCTAACTGATTTTTTTTGGCAAATCATTGAGTGAGTTTTTTAGACACCTGTGTTTTTTCACTGGATTTTTTTTTGTAAATAAGTATGCCTGCTCCACACTACAACACGTTAGCTTGGTTAAAGAGCTTTTTCTCCATTTTTCCACAAATACTGTTCTGTTGCAAATGAAGTCGTAGGGCATTGGTTTTCTGTGTGTCTTTGTAAATTGACTCAGCTTTTTGTTGTTGATGTTGTTGTGTGCCCTCCCTCTTCCCTCTGTCTTCTTCATATTTCTATGGCTGGAAGACAAAACTGAGCTGGTTATTGAGACTGTATCATTTATTTGTGTTCTTTAAGCAGGCTGTAGCAGAGCCAGAAGATAATGGGCACCTCATTTATTCAGGCTTTGAATGATCATATTTAATTCCCAGTGACAGCTGTCTTCACCACATTAGCATTGCAAATCAGCACTGTTTTGTAATGGCCTTCTATTGAACATGATTCAATTATGTGTGGTCCGTAGCGAGGCAGGATACGGTCTTAGTATCTATAGCAATATTTCTGCAAGCTGCTGCTCTTTACACTGCTCACATTTAAGCTGTCTGTTTATCACAATGTTTTCCTTGAACTACACTGAACTCACTTCATTTTGCAGCGAAATAAAGAAGAATGAATATAATTTGTAAAAGCAGTTATCTGGTCAGCTATACTATATACCCTATCTTCTTTACACATGCCGGGAATCAGGAAACACTTGTTAAAATAATTATTATACTTTAAACGTTTATATTGCAAAAGTCATTAAAATGGATTTAAATTATTATACAGTGTTAGAGGGTACTAAATACTAAAGCTCAATGCTGGCTTGAAGAAAAATTGTAATAATCAAAAAAGTAAATTTTGTGTTAGTGTCATAGTTTTCCAAGAAAAGGGCAGCAAGGATGAACTGTTATAAAACAAGTTAAAAGTCATAAAATTAAAAAAATACCATTTCAAAAGGTTTCAGAAGTCCTATTTCATTTATGTGGAACATCTAAATCCTGTGTCCCATGTATTCTACTCTTTCTGCATCATGGGCCAACATGTGCATATGACATTTCAGATTATGCTGTTGAAGGCCTAGATTTCAAGACCATAGCTTAAAAGGTATGTGCATTTGTTATAATATAAAAGCCTTTAGAAATTCTGATTGCAACTGTAAGATAAGTTCTCCTACTGTGTTAGGCAGCCTCAGCATAGAAGCTTCCTCTGCACAAATTCAGCAAATACATGCTTCAGTCAGTGCAAGGCAAAGCACAAACTTTACTCTTTTCTTCAGGTTTTCCAAAACTATGTTCTCTACAACATTTAGGTCTTTTCTTGCAGAAATCTCATTATACACAATACAACTGTCCCCAGACCGAGGGCTCTCTTAGGACCCTTTGTCTAAGTGTCAAAGTGCACCTATAGCAGAAATACATTGTTTATTCCACAAACAAGAATGCTGGGCCATCATTCTAAAGTTTTTGGTAGATCAACAAGAAGGAAGGCTTTTTAATCATACACAAACCTTTAATTGTTTAGAGATACTTTCTAGGTAATTGCAGAAGAGAAACCGACATTCCCAGCTTGAGGTTGGTCCAGCCAAAGATGCCCCAAGTGGGGTGGAAGATCACAGAAAGCTGTGATCACACTAACCATACCACTTCCTCCAGTGATAATGCATTGGATACATCTGTGCATATACTACATTCATCCACCTTTTAAAGGATTAGTTACTTACAGGTTTTTTCTTTTATTTTTTAGTCTTCATTCAAATGTTTTTTCATTTCCACTGTCTCCTCCAACAGATTCTGTTGTCTTCTTTCCAAATATTTGATAAATGTCAATTTCTTGATTGCATTTCTAACTTCACTTACAAGATTTTACTACATTTTTGAAACCAAAGAGCTTACGTGAAAATAATGACTGCTTCATCACTCACATAGGGGATTCACTGCATTTTTTTGAAGCAAGACCCATTTTTTGTTCGTGATGGGTTTTCTTACATATATCAAATTGTACCTTCACCTACCTGGGAAACAAACTTGAGTTCATGGAGGCAGTTTGATTTGCTTTTATTGTGCACTGCATAAAAAAACCTATGTATGTACAAGAAAATACCTGTACATGCTATTTTTGCACATGGTACTTCATGAAGCTGCTCCAAGATCCTAAAAAGAGTCAATTACATTAAGAAGGTCTCAGGCCCCAGTCCTAAGAGGAATTTAGGGATACAGTGCCCATAAATTACATACTATTTCAAAGTCTGCTCTGCTCAGACATCCAGAAAAGGAATGTGTCTCCATTTATATTACACTACTTGAGCATTTCAACTGGCTAAAACCTGTTTACAAAGGAAATTAAATGATATGGATGATGGATAATGGAATAAACCAGTCTCTACCATACATTTTTAGAGTCACATTCTCTAAACTCTTCACAGACAAGCAGAGATTTTTAAAAATTAGGAGGAAGTTCTTCAGTTATTTTCATATATTTTCCTCTCTTTTTTCATAATATTACCTTGAAAGATTGAAATTAAAATTCTTTTTCTTAACAACTTTGTTTAAGGATGAATAATGGAACAAGATAAAATAGCAAAGGAAAGCAAAAGCATACATTACAAACTCTGGAGTGAGGAATACAGCAAAAGGCTTTATAAAATGAAGGAAGAACAAGATCTTATCTGTACCCTTCAGGTCTTTGTCCCATTGAAAAAACTGAAGAAAAAATTATTTTAGTAAAATGTGAATTTCCATTGTGCATGGTAAACAATTCAACTCTGCCAGGCATGAAGAAAATTTTTACCTATCTGTCCTTGGTTTGACTGGAATAGAGTTCATTTTCTTTCTAGTAGCTGATACACTGCTGTGTTTTGGGTTTTGTATGAGAATAATCAACACACTGTTATCAACACACTGATATTTTAGCTGTTGCTGAGTGGAGCTTGCCCTGAGTCAAGGACATTCAGTGTCACGTGCCTGCCAGTGACAAGGTACACAAAAAGCTGGTAGGGAGCCTGGCCAGGACAGCTGACCAAACTGACCAAAGGGACATTTGACAGCATAGAATGTCATTCCCAGAGTATAAACTGGGGGGAGTTGGCATGGGGGGCTGAGCACTGCTTGAGGGCAGGCTGTCCATCTGTCAGTGGATGGTGAGCAATTCTATTGTGTATCACTTGTTGTTCTTGGGTTTTATTACCCTCTCTCTTTTTTTATGTTCCTTTACCTCCTCCTTCCCCTTCTCCTTATTATTATTGCTAATGTTATTATATTTACTTTGCTTCAGTTTCTAAACCACTCTTATCTTACCCCACAGGCTTTACCTTCTTATGATTCTCCTATCTATCCCACCAAGGAAGGGCATGGAGTGAGCGAGTAGCTGCAGGATATTTAGTTGCTGGCTGGGGTTAAAATGCAACAATATCAAAATATGTCCCTTTCTTATCATGGTCTTTCACCTCAGAAATATGCACTTTGACTAAAAAGGAAAAACCAGTGGAATGTCTACACTCTGGGAGGTCCTGGTGGGGATCCCAGTGGAGCAAAAAACCGTGCTACAGCAGTCTGTCACGAGGGTCGTACTGTATGACCCATCTAGATTGTTCTCAGGTGCACATTTTTGGATGTTGACCTTTGCACAAAATATTTTTCACTGTTTCTTTGCCTAAGGAAACGTGGTTTGTCTTACCACAGTATCTCCCTCTCATCTGATTTCACACATGCACAATCACTATTAACCCAAATTTGAAACTTATAAACAATTGCACTCTTACAGGTTTCCTGAAGACCAGCAGTTAGCAATGAAGTCTAGAAGACAGGAATGTATGTCTGCCCCAGAGGAGCACAGATAGCCTCTGCAGCTGCCAATGCAGCTAGCACAAACACTGACAGGAGGTCCATGTATGGCACCCACATCACTGCTTGGTTTAGGATACTAGAGAGGACTTAGAGGAAGGTGGAAAAGGGGCTGCCATAGTGGACACAGTAGATCCTAATACACAGGAACCCAGGCTCTACTGATTTTCTCACTCATGAAAAACCTTTTTATTCTGAAATAAGTAAGCTCCTTTTACATGAAAACTATACAAACGAAACATCACCTCCTGAGTGTGTATTGCTGTTATGTAAGAGTGGCCATGCTTACAGTCAATTACCACAGAAAACCAGGGAGTTTCTTTCTGTATTGCTGTATGTAATGGATACTAATGACAACTTCCTCCACCTGTCATGTAATTTGGTGTAATTAATGTAATTTGTTCTGGTAATTGTAAGAAGGTCAGGATCAGAGTTCATGAAATATGAATCACTTCCACATCTTCAATATTTATCATCCTGTGCTACCCACACGTGCCATTATTATACAAATAACTTAATTGAGAAACAATAAAGGTTTCTATAAAATAAAATAAACCTTTCATAGAAGTAAGGAAATGAAAAGTAAAGCCCATAACACCTTATTGTTCAGCCAGAGGCACATTCATATGTAGCATTCATATAGCATCGGCCAGCACTCCAAAATCTCCTAGAAGTGCCAGCCTTCCAAAGTGATTATTTATCAACTGCTCTGCTGTAACACTTTGTTTATGCTACTTGCCCCTGCCTCAGACAACTTATTTTGCAAAATACAGAGGAAATTAATGCAGACATCATTAATGGTGGAGATAAAGCAACCAGCATTGCTCAGCTGGATCTCAGGAGACTGTGCTCATGCTCTCATGTATTAGTCTTAGTTAAGAAGAATATTAAGCAGGGATTTGGAGGATAATGGAGTAAATTGGGTCTGCTTATAGGGACATTCCCGTTTCCCAGCTTAAGGGTAGGTATAGGAATACTACAGGGAAAAACCAAATGTGTCTGCCTGGAACTTTGACAAGTAGGTGGAGAAGGCTGGGCTTCAATTAATTTTTGCAAATCTGAACACAGATTTTCTGGCTTTCCTTCTGCATCTGCATTTTTGATTGTCTTCAGATCTGTTTCTCGATTTAAAAACGTGCTTTCTGATACATTTCCTGTCTGGTTACATGTAGCAATGCTATGTTTTCCTGAAGCTCTTGTTGTTTGCGATGAATAGGAACTACTGGAATAATCTGTAGTGATGCTAATTCAAATTCACTAGTGCTGCTGCCTAGATACATAGTAATTGTTCCAGAGCCAACTGGAGGTTGGTGTTCACCCTCAGCCTTGAAGATAAGGTCCTAAGTGTGCTCAAACAGTTGTAAAAAGACTCGAGAATTAATCAACAGCTTAACTTTAGTGAGGCAAGGGGGGATGGATTTTGCAAAGCAAGGGAATTAAAGGTAATAGAAACATAGGAAGGAAGATCTTTGCCGCAATATTAAGAACGGTCAGAGGAACAAATTACAACAAAAGACAAAAAGTATGCCATCATAATGTAGTCACAAGATAATGCCAACTTCTGCTACATGAAAATGCAGAAAATATTTGAAATATTGCAGAAAGAATCATGAAGGCAGTCTGAATGGGAAAAATAACCTGCACAGCAACTCATACTATGTGCCTCACTGACAAGTCTAGCAGCATTCATACTCAGAAAATGCAGGCTGGAATTAGAATCAAAGGTTAGTAGCTATCTCTGAACTGAACATGAGTTCACAGCCTGCTTGGAGGCGATACGAGAAGGTTGGTCTAATTTAGGATGAAGGGGATCATCAGGAGAACTGGAAGACAGAAAGGGTCTTTGGTAACAGAGCATCTGTATGAGGCAAGAGGAAGGGAAGAAATAGGTGGGAAGAAAAGTTTTATCATTGTAGCCATTTGAAAAAGATTCTGCAGTTACTCCATCTACAATCTTTTGCAAGTCAATTCCTCCTCCAACTACCCTACCCATATAAATTTATGTCTGTATAGTCACTGGTTCTGGAGTTTTTGGGAAACCAAAAGCAATAGCTTCTCAACATTTTCTTAATATTATGTAATGAAGGCTACTGCAATGAACCATCAGCCCCTTAAAAGGCAGAACTTATCAATGGTAGTTACTGAAAACAGTGGGGTTGATATGGGTAAGTTGGAAATAAATGCCCAGATTTTAAATTGAAAAACATATGTTTGATTCTTTAGATATACAACTCATAAAGGCTTTCTTCGCCAAGTATCGTATGGTTTAGGGAGAGTATTATATTTTTCAAAAAATTAATTTCTAAAGGCAGAATGCCAGTAGACTACCGTAGTCCATATGAGTTAGAAAAAGTCAGTCCACAGTTGCTGATGTAAGAACAGACAAGATATTGCTTATTGCTCAGTTCCACTGTTAATAAATGATTTAAATACTAATATGGAGAAGTGGCAGTCAGTAGACCTGAGGCATACTCCAGTATTCCATATGTGAGTGTTATATTAAATTGTACCTCTAAACTCTCCAAAATCCGTATACTCTCTAAATAAATATACATTTAGTTTGAATTTAATTGCTCTTCATCTAAACTTTAATTATCCATTTCCTGGATAAGAACTAGGAACAAAAGCACGTAAAAGATTATCAATTCTCTCTTAGAAGATGAAAAGAAAACCAGTTTTTCTTGGATTCTTATTCTTCTCTATGGTACATTTTTTCTGTTTCTCTTACATTCCTTTTCTCTCATATAGATTCTCTGTACTTGATATATCTTAATTAGCAATCACCATTTTTTAAAAGGCCTTCAAGAATACTATAGATAGAACAAAGAACTGCTATTCTGAGAGAAAATTCCCTGACTTCTCTGTGGACAAAGTCAGATTAGCAAACTGCCATTACAAAAGGTCTCCAGCATTTTCTCATTTTGGTTCAAATTAACAGTTGCCAATTCAAGCAAGAAGCCGAGAAGTTAAACAAAATAAAACTCTTCAAATGCTCATGAAATGCAAAAGCCAAACAAATAATCTGTTTATCATGTTCCAATACAGTTAAATAAAAATTGTGTTATTAATACAAAAAACCCTTCCTTTGACTTTCTAGGACTTGCCTGTTGCCTGTCTCATGAACACCCTGACCACTCAGGCCTTAGCAGAAGCACTAGAGATAAAACTCAGAGGTGAGTACTCTGAAAGTAAAACCTGTAGCTCTGCAGCTAAAGAAAACTCATATTGACTCAGAGCCCAGCACAATATATGACACAAAGTCAATTATTTTATGCACTCGAAGATTTTTAGAAAGATCACCTATTTCAATTTTAAAATGCCAGAAAATATGGATTACAGCACCTAACCTTTGGTGTTAAAAATGGTCACTTCAAAGTTACTGCCAATGATTCCGTGGATTTTTCTACAAGCTCTCTTTCTACCACTCTCTCCCATCATATATCCAAACTCCAAAGGGACACTCTAGAACAATGGTTTTTAATCTGTTCTTAAAAACTATTGCAAAAACCCTTGTCCACAAACACCTGCATTTGCAATTGTCAGCTGCATAATTATACACACCCATACATGCAAGCAAAAACCCCCAAATGATTAATTTATTTTGCTGTATTTTAAAAAAGGCAAACTACTCTGGAATAAATAAATTATATTCAGTATATTAAAGGCTGAAAACACAGAAACGAAATAATTTTCAACTTAATGACTGTCTACAGGTCTCCAGCCTGGTGCAGTTCTGTGCATCCTAACATGGTACACTACCACCTGAAACCAACAGCTGGATGAGGAACACTCCTGATTTTATCTTCAGGGAAAACCCCTCTTGTACAACAGTGCCTTTCTAGTGGGGATGGATGGGGGGGACTGCAATGGGTGATATGCTGGCATTGTGCTATCGAGGACATTCATACTTTAAATCCATTGTGGCACACAAGATTCAAACAATATACATCACATGTGTTCAACTGATTAGCAACAGTATTTTAGGGTTATTAAAGTCATACATATACATCCTCAAAACCTCTATCCATATACCTGCCCTTTTGCTTCTCTTCATTAAGAAAAAACACTGTAGTTCTGAGCTTAAAGAGCAAATGAGTTAAAAATCAGTGATGTCTTCATCATGAATATTTGTCCTTATCAGAATGGAGGCTCCTGTAACAATTACTATGTATCTAGGCAGCAGCACTACAAGTGAATTTGAATTAGCATCACTAGATTATTCCAATAGCTCTTCTTCATCACAAACAACAACAGGAAAGCAGAACAGTACCACATGCAACCAACGGGATACATCAGAAAGCATGTTTTCAAATCAAGAAACAAACTGAAGACTATCAGAAATGCAGATGCAGAAGGGAGGTCAGAAAACCCATGCTCAAATTTAGAAAACCTCATTGAACTTTTTAGTAATATCTGACAACTGCATCACAAAATCTCTTACTTATACAACACAAAAAGCTATAAGCAGAAAATCCATTCAGACAGTGACCTTGTCAGAGAGTACTGGTGGGTGATAAAAAAAACCCCACCATTCCCTGTTTCATTCTCCAACACGGTTATTGCTCTACTACTCTATAGAAATGTCATTAGTAGAGGATAATGCATGTTGAAATGTGTCCCATATATGGAAAAAGTATGGGAAAACATAATTAGTATTAACATGAAGAATATTTTGCACCATAACTCCACAGTTTTAATCCTAGAAAATGAAGATTAATATGCCTGCTCTCCCCACCCTTCCTCCCTCTATTAATTATCACCAGTATAATTGCATGCAAGCAGCAACACTTTTATGTTAAATTATTGAAGTTAAGTTTCACAACTAAACACACAAAGAATAAATGCATTGTTTAATGCATTCATTTTGAGTGGACACTTTGGAATAAAATTCTATCAACTTTGCTTGAAACTTGAAAAATCTTAATTCTGACAGCATAAACTGTATTGCTAAGGGAAAAAGAGCAAATCTTTAAAAATATTGCAGTGTGAATACTGTTAAAAGAATTGACAACTATTTTCCCGTGTTTTGTTCCTAGGAAGGAGAGGAGCTATTTTTTATACCTTACTTATATCACACTCACTTCAGTGGGCCAGCATTTCTGTGTCTGTACAAACCAAAAACAGCCTCATTTCCAAAGCCCAAAGCACACTTGCAGGGACAAGTCACCAAGAATACAAGTGTCTATTTTACCATTCTCAAATGTTTTGAGGAAATATTTCTTCCCTTCATATTAATTTCTTTGTTAAAATAATTTCCAAATTGTATTATGAACTTTAAATAAAAAATCATTTTCAAGTATGGTCAAGGTTACTACCTGCAGTTTAACAGCATGAAGAAACAAAGCCTGTGGGTCTTGGATATCTTATTTAAAATTGCAGAGTAACAGCAGGAACTCAATCCTGCTATTTCTTTTCAACCAGTACTTTCTCCCCACTCGTCCACAGAAAACAAACCTACTGATACTATCTCACCTCGATTACACATGAGGATTTTTCCATTTTGAGTATTCTTACTCCAGCATGAAAGCAGATCCCATTTCTATTCTGGTTTAATCGAACTGTCGTTCCAGGAGTTCAAGAAGTGAGTTCAGCACATTTCTGCAAATAACCACTTGATTCCACCAGATTCAAACATACATCAAACATAATCAGAAAGCAATTGGCAGAGGCCATGATGCATCAGACATGCCAGAGTGGATGAGAAAAATGTGAAAAGTTCAAGACAGTAATTTTGAAGTCTAATCTTCACTGATACCTGCATTCAAATTGCATCTGAATTTTTGACACTAATTCCTCAAAGCACCTAAACATGGACACTGAAGCACATGCAATGACACCTGGGCCCTGCTCAGGGGTAAAGAAGGCTCTCAGAGCCTGTCCAAGTCTCAAAGGTCAGGATGTTTATGCAGTGCTCAAGACAGTGCTTCTCTTGCACCACAGGCTTGCAACCTGACAGGACCATTCAGCCCATTGCCATTTTGCAATATATCCAACTCCACCAATATCCACCTCCACATGGTATTTCCAGCCAATCCAACTTGACACAGCAGATATGCTAGTCTTACAGCTGGACCCATCCATATGCACATCCATCATCACAAGACCCCAGTGCCATGTCTAATGTTGCCAGACCTCTTATCCTGGAAGGAAATGTCAATACAAGTCCCAGCTCCCTTAGGAAGCTGCCTGAGAGGCAGGGCAGTCATTCAAATGAGCTCTGTCATTCATCAGCTTTCAGAAGTGAATATTCCAAAAAATACAACAGTGCCTGTTTATAAATTTGAAAATACTAGGAGAGCACTTAGTTCTTGACAATTCAACTCAGTATTTCAGTTGTTGATAGAAACTTTAACAGCCAGCCTTTCCACTTTCTCTCATTTCTCTCGTGGCATGAGCTCTAAGGGCTCCACTCTTCTTCATATATGTAAGGCTTTTTTTTTCTCAGCATTCTCAATCAGCAGAGCAAACTCAAACTGTATTTTTCTCAGCTTTTTCTCTGGAGAATTTAATTTTCTTTCCTCATAAAAAACCCTCAGGGTTTTTCCCTCTCTCTCAGGGACAACTCTGCTAACATTTTGTAGACCTTCCATGTGCCAGTTCCAAAGTTACAGTTTTGTTCACGGTGTGCCTTGACAGAGAAAGAACCACTGTCACATTAACTTTGAAGATCTGTGAAGACACCAGTGGTCTCCAGCCATGCTGTTTTCTGTTCCCACAGAAATCACACATTTGGTGGGAGTAGCCCTTAAAATAAACGGAAGTCTCCACCTTCATATAGTAATAAAGGACAAAAACCACCACTGTTCTTCCAGTAATGTTTTGTAAACATAAACATATTGCGAATTTTTAACCATTCCTTCCTTCCAAATTTTGCTTCACTAAAGCAAAATTATAGAAACTGTAGAGAAACTGAATTAGCATCTCTTGCCAGATTGTGGAGATATATCTCTCCTATTTGTCCTTAACCCATGCAATACTTACTGAGGCTCAAGCTGTGTACTCTATATTTATTCCTTTTTCTTAGCAACATTGAAAATAATTGTATACAATTGCATACATGATAAATGTCTAAAAAGGATCATTTTATAGAAGGTTTTTATTGGATTATTACTGACATATTATTGATTCAGAAGTTCTCAGTTACATGACATTTAATCATGCCACCCAAACGAAACCAGGTTAGCTTTTATATTGACAATAGGCTGGGATAGAGGATAGCAGAATCAGAGCTAACATATTTAGTGTTGAATAAACCATATTTTCTAGGCTGCTTTACATAAAAACAGATACGCTAGATCAAACTAAAAACCAAAAGATTTTTCTCAGCTAGTGGCCTGCAGCTGATGTTAAGAAAAAAAAGAACATATGAAAGAGGGAAAGTAGAACAGTGGTTGCCAGCTACTTCTATTTCAAATCATCCATCTCATGTTTAATAGCTCTTCACTGTCTTTCCTTTACAAAATTGTTTAATCATTTTTTAAAGTTATTTGTAATTTTGGCGGCCAATGAAAATGAATCTCAACATATAATATTGTTATGCAGGAAAGGGCTTTCTTTTGTTTGTTTTAAACCTGCTGCCTAATAGTTTCCTTGGGTACCCCACAGTGAGTAATCATTCGCTATTCAGTTTCTTCATGTCATTCATAATTTGCTATTCCTCCCTCACACCCACATTTTGTTGTCTCTTTTCCAAGCAGAAGAGTACTGTTACACAGTTATATGTCTCACAGAAGCTGTCCCATACCTCTAATCTTCCCTCTCTGCTCTTTTCTCTGCCCTTTCTAGGTCTATTTGCCTCTACTCTTCCACAAACCACTTACAATGTTTCCATCTCATCAATATACACATAATCAAGCTTTCTGATGTTTTTTTTTATTGCTATTCTTTCCCAGTGCTTCCTAGTATTCTGTTTTTCTTTTGATGGTTGCTGAGATTTGGGCTAATGTCTTAAAGGAATTAATCAGAAGAGTTTTGAGATCTTTGCTAATTTAGAGTCCACCACTGTGAGCTTCATCAAAACTGTTTTTCCCTCAGGAGGATTACTTAGCATTAATTTAGTCTTTTCTCACCCAACCACTCAACACTAATTCCTTAAAAAACTCTTTACAATAAGATTTGTCTGTCTTGAATAATTTCATATCCATATCAGCCAAAAATTGTCTTATTATTTGCACCCTTTGCTGGATCAATTAAGAATATATTGAGCTGCATACAGCTCCATCCATTCATCTATGAAATCTTTTGGAAAACAATTACCTATGCTATTCTTTTTTTTGCCCCCTGTTTTTTAACCCATTGTTAATTCAGGAAGAAAATTATTCCATATTCCATTTGTGGAAAGATGGGTGGCAGTAAAATAAGAGGAAACTGAGAAATTTTATTTACATCCTTACAGGAGTTACAACTGTATGGAAATTATAGGGTAAAATATAGCTGCCACTCCCTGGATGGAAAGCAGCTGGCATGCTCCAGGATGATTCCTGATACAACTGTAAGCACCTGCTAAGGGGGAAGGAATGGAGGGTGGAGCAGAGTAGAGACACCACGGGCCAGGCTCTGTTGAAATCCTTGCAGGGAAGGGAACTCGGTGGCACTTTGCAGCTGATAAACCACATACCACCTCTCAGCCAAGGGAGACAGGAGATGTCCTGCTGCTGAGCCAACAACTGTGGCAAGATCTCTCTCCATAGATACACTTGGTTCATTATAGCCTAACTGTAATGTTAACACACACCTCCACTCCCAAGTTATCCAAGGTAGGACCACCCCTCACTGGGCATGGGCTCTATATTGCTTTGGCAGTATCTTTAACAGCAAAGCAAGAGAATTTTACACCAATCAGTAACAAAGGTATTTATGACTCAAGCCACTCAAGCTTCATCTAAACATAAAGAAATAGTATAAAAGTAAGTCCAGAATGGTGTAAAAGTTAGGGAAGCCTCCATTGCAACTGCTTGGATCTCTCAATAGGCTGAACCCATCTTCTCCCCCATAGGGACACCTATTGAGTAACAATCATACTCTATGCATGCAAAATACTTTTACTGGGGATTACAGTTTGTCTGTGTATTGCTTTAAATATGTTTTTGCAGTCAGGTACTATCACTGGCAATCCCTGAATCTTAACCTGTCACAATTTTATATTAACAAAGAGTGTTTTTCCATAAACTGTTGGTGGGAGTCCTTCATGAGTACTGGTAGTCACTGGCAGGGGGTAACACATGCAAATAAAGAGGAAAACCCACTGAGGGGTCAAAAAGTGGGAAGACCAGCTGAGGGGTGTCCCTTAAGCTGTTGGCATATTTCCCTGGGCCACCCTCCAACCCTCTGACTCTGTCCCCAGCCTGTAACACTGCCTGGGGTTATTGTGACCCAAGAGCAGGACTCAGCACTTCATATTGAAGCTAAAACAACTGTCCTCAAGCCACGGATTCAGCCTGTCCAGATCCCTTCAGAGCCTTCCTGCCTTCCAGTAGATCAACACTCCCACCTAGCTTGGTGCTGTCTGCAAACTTTCTGAGGGTGCACTCGACCCCCTTCATGCAGGTCATTGACAAAGGTATTAAACAGGACTGGCCCCAACACTGAGCCCTGGGGAACCCCACACTGGCTGCCAACAGGATAGAGCTCCATTCACCACTACTCTCTGGGCCCGGCCATCCAGCCAGGTTTTCACCCAGCGACAGGACAGAGAACCTGTCCAAGCTTCTCCAGGAGAATGTTGTGGGACACAGTATTAAATGCTTTGCTGGAGTCCAGGTAGACAATATCCACAGCCTTTCCCTTATCTACTAGGTGGATCAACTTTTTATAGAAGGAGGTCAGGCTGATCAAGCAGGACCTGCCTTTTCTAAACCCATTCTGGCTGGGCCTGATCCCTGCTTGTCCTGTATGTGCTTTGTGATGCACTCGAGGTAATCTGCTCCATAACCTTCCCTGGCACCAAGGTCAAGATGACAGGCCCATAATTCCCCAAATCTTCCTTCCTACCCTTCTTGTAGATGAGCATCACATTGCCTAACTTCCAGTCATCTGGGACCTCCCTGGTTAACCAGGTTCACCCAGACCACACCGAAATTGATTCAGGGATACAAATAATGCTTGATAATTTTTTCTCAATGTCTTTTGTTACCCAAAGTGGCTTTGGGGTCTTCTCCCAGCTCAGTGAGCTCCCTTGAAATAAGATCAGAATGAAAATTTGCCTGTTTAACCCAGAGATAAATTCGCTAAGGCCACCCCAGAAGAGTGAGGAATAGTCAGTGTGTGGTAAAAGAGGTTCATATAAATAAACATATATCGAATGGTCTAACACCACTGTGCCATGAAGCAAATTTTGAACCAATTAAAGGATGAATAAAGGTGACTAAAGACTATATTTGGGCCTCTTACATTCTTAAGTGACTATGAAACTAGCAACAATTTTCAGGACTGCCTGAAATTTAAATTATAGGAGCAGAAGAATATCAGCCTCACTGCCAAGAGGAATTTTCCATCCTGTAATTACATGGATTGCAACCAAAGCCCTCTTCTATGCAATTCACACTAGAAAAACAATATTTTTCTTTCAAATACACCTAAAATAAAATAAAATATCGCACACAACCACCTTATGCAAGAATGTAGAGAAATCAGATTTAGTGACTCTAAGATACAGACAAGCATCCATAAATCTATGGACACAATACTGAAAATAACTTCAACTACATGTAAATCTGTTTTCGCAAAAAACTTTTATTAATAGAAAACATAAAAATCTTTTTTTTCTTTATCATCTTCAAAATCAACACAATTTTTTCTCCATCTCTCTACACCTTGCTCTGTCAGTTTTTTCCTGACATTTTTAGATTATTTTTTCTCTTATTCCACATCCCTGTGCATTCTTTTATTTGTCTATCTGACTTTCTTCCCCTTTTTAGCCTCTCTTGATTTATTTCATTGTGTTCTAACAACAGTGGTACCTGGTACATGACCTCTGTCTAAGCCAACCTCAGCTAATTTACACACATTTCTTTCATAAGAGGGTACCTAGGGAATAAAGGCCCTTTTCTCTCATACCTCAATATCCAGGTATAATCTTGTCATAGAGTAATCTTAAAATAGTAATAATAGGAAACTTCATGGCTTAGGGGTCTTTACAGCTGTTTGCATTCACAGAAAACAATAGATATCTTAGTGTGCTATATTCTTTCTTCTCTGGTTTTGGATTTGTTTTGTCCAATATTTTGTTGTTATAAAAATAAAATAAAGCTGGTTGTCCTTTTTCTCCAAGTGATGCTTCTTATCTCCTCCCCCAATCTCTGCCATGCTGGATGACTCATCTGTAACAGAAGTATTTCCCACACAGCAACCTGGAGTACATGGAACCGTGAGAGCAGAATGGAAACCACATTTGTCTTGCAAACCCTGTTTTACAGTTTCACCACTGAACTTTGTTTGTGGTTCTATGGAATTCATTTACAAAAAGATGGCCTGTGATGGATATTAAGCCATGTTAACATCAGCAAAATGCCTGCAAACACAGTCCTCAGAGAACTTCACACAAATACAGACCCAGGTTCCAGCTGAGACAAAAGCCAGATAAGTTATCCAGGAATCAAACAATCACTTGCACATATTTCCTTGCCAACATCATGAGGTTTTCAAGGACAACACTCCACCCTAGTACTCTTGCCTCTAATTAACTCACACTGTAATTAATGGGATATGTAGCTGTGAAGCTCTGAAGAGACTTTGTCTGTCTATAAAACATTAGAATGAAAGTTTTTGTTGTTGAATATACATCTATTCACAGAAGCTAACAGGTGTTTGCTCTACTTTCTGCAATTTAAATGTTTAACCTTCAATTCTATTAAAATCTATTGATGAGGAGGTTCTTTTAACAGAGTGCTAGAAAAGGATTCATGAAGCCTTCTCAATCATACTCTGCCAATTATTTCTCCATGAGGTTCTTGCAAAATAAATCTGCCTTAGCTTGTGACAAGTTCTGCATCTCAGAAATACATGAGCTTGAGAAACTCTGCATTTGTCTACATTTAGGCAAAAGTGCTTCTCTTAGCTAAAACCCCACAAATCCATTAATCAGGAAACACATTACAATTTACTCTTTTTAGAGGGTGAAATCACTAGAATACAACAGTTGTCAGTTTATTTAATTTTTAGCATTTTTTAGAAGATAGAATGAATTTCCTGCAAGAGATTTCTTTTTCAGAAATGTTAAATGTTTCAATTAATAACAAAACTAACCATGAATTCTACTGGGAATCACTTCATTGTTGACTCTTACTAATAAATAAAGCCATCCAATGCATCCATAAACATAGAATAATTAGCCCTATCTTTTGGTAATAGATTTGTAACCTTCACAAACACCAAAGTCATAACTTAAACTGTAAATGCCATCACAAGATTGGTTGTTAGCCATCTGGGCAATAAAATAGTGGATGTTGAATTGCCACTGATTCCCTTTCTGATTTTTTTTTTTTTTTTTTTTTTTTTTTTTTTTTTTTTTTTTTTTTTTTTTTTTTTCGGGGGGTGTTTTTTTTTTTTTTTTTTTCTTCCTTTTTTTCTTTTTTTTTTTTTTGGTGACCAGGCAGGTTTTCTTTTAATTCTTCTCTGCACACTTATCCAGCTTTTTTAGGCTGAAATTTCCTTGCCATTAAGAGTTAGGGCAATAGTATTCATGTCATGGCCTCTATTACTTGTTATTTATGCAGCCATAAATAATGTTCTTTACTAATTGATTAAATAATCACAGTATGTTTCTTTTTAGAGTTCTTGTTATGTTTTCAAAACAATTTAGTTTTCTTCTGTGCTGATATAATGGGTTTTTTTAGTTATTTTGGATTACTTTTAGTAAAGAATTCTCCTGACGCAGCAGAAAACCCACACACATTTACCTTTGCAATAGGCACCTGTTCATATTTGCCACATTTCAAGTTATGTCTCATTGTTCCACCTAGCCCTAATTTCAAAAAATTTCAGTTTTGAGTTTCAGTATTTTTGGTTACTCTGCTACTTGCTATAGCTTGCTAGAGACTCTTCAAGTGAAGCCACCTGCCATGACAAAGAAGCAGCAATCATCCTCTGTTCAGGTGCAGTCTAGCGCCAAAAAGAAAAGTACATCATGCTTCCCACAGAGACTTTAATTCCGGATTTATCTTAAGTTTTATGTTTAAAACAAAAATTATTAGGCCTTGAAAGCAGAACCTACACATGGAATGCGGTAACATGATTTCCAATATGCTAATAAAAGTTTCTGAAAAACCTTTTGTTAGTTTCTTGTGTTATTTATTACCTGTAAGCAAGATGATTTAGATGGCTATGTGCTTATTGTATCCCACCAGACAAAAAAGCAGTGATGTACCTAGAAATCCAACAAGAGGCAGGAAGAAAGTTCCCCTGGTCAAAAGTGCCAGGACATGCAGAGTTCTGGACCCAGAGGAGGAAGCAGCTGCTTCACACATGTGAGGAGAGATTCAGTGCTAAATGAGTGAGCATGAGAAGTAAGACATAGGTAAACCATATCCTGTCTCATAAAGGCTTTCAGCATCAGACTACTAAAAACTACGAGAGGGATTCATAAGCTAAGAAGCACTCTTGGAACATATATTAGAACTGGCTCACTCAGTAACAGTGAGGAGTTGTTTGATGAATGTGAATCATTTTTCCCACAAAGAGAGTTGCAAAAGCAATTTGTGCAGCAACAAATATGAAATATCTGCTAGTACACTTCAATTCTTAGAGGTAGTTTGTCTTGTCTTTTCCTAGTGTACACATGTACACAGACAGTGGGATCAGAGCAGTGACTGTTCTCAGTGCTAAAGAGACCTTGTGTTGACAGACAGGCCAGAAAAAAGGAGACAGCATATGAAAAATATGTATCTCCTTTTTAATAAGTCACAACACAGGCATTGGGACCTTAACCTGCAGTTAAAATAGAAAACAGAAGATCAACACAAAAATATTCCCATTATCTCCAGAGAAAAGAATAAACGAACAGATCATTTTTAATGTGCATTAGACAGACAATTGGTCAAAACAAAACTAAATCTCAACAGCATAGTCTAAACAAGCTAATTTTGACATTTTCAGCAAGGAATTATCTTTGGGATGTCTAAAACTCAGAGTTCTAACATGGCATGGTGGGCTTAGATAACTACAGGTTTGCTCAAAGTGGCAAAGAGAGCATGGAATAGTTGCTCTTTGAGCATGCCTGTCACCAGATGGGCTGGAGAAAGGAATCATCATGAAATTGTACTAGACAGAGTATTTAAATACCCTTAACAACTGGCATGGGATCATGTTGGTAACTGTGGCACTGCACAGTTTTGCTGATCAGAATAACAGCATGCTAACAACTGCAGATTTTAATTCCACCCCCAGTCGTGACAGTGATATTCCCCCTTTCCTTCGTCTCCCAAAGTAATACTGTCACATAACAGAGTTGCCAAAGAGAGTTGGATGGGAGGTGCCTCTTTCCATTTAGAAAAACTTCAATAATGTAGGTGAAGGCTATCTGTGATAGATGGTGAGTTATTTCTTTGGGAAAACACACCTTTTATAACTTTTGTGATTAAAGGAAATGTCCTGAGATGTCCAAATGGAAACAAATTTATTGGCTGAATACTTCCAGAATTATTAAATGCAGATATATCCTTTTTCCATTCCAGTCTGTGTTATAGCAGGTCTCTTGCATGAAATCAGAATTCTGCAGGATCACAGAGACCTGAGTTTTTCTCCTATGTCTAAGGCTCTGAAAGACCCACAAGTCTTGCCAAGGCAAGGTTTTCAATGCAACATGTGACACACCACAGAACCACCAAGCAGAACAAAGAGGATTTGAAGAATGGAAACAGCCAGCAGCTCTGCAGCAGCAGGGATGCAAAGAGGGACTTATCTCACCATCTCCCTGCAAAAGCTTTTTTTTTTTTTGCAAGCCCAAGGACCATTAATGCCATATTTAAAGGCTATTAAATTGCTTAAAGCATTTCTCAGGATTCTCTAGGATGATATTTTATCTGCTTGCTCTATATCAAAGCGCAAAAAAGTGACTGGATGTGAATAGGGGAAAAAAACAAAACAAAAAACAGTTAGTTGGGTTTTCTAGTGGTGAGGAACAATGTTATTCTGTATCTTTCTTCATATTTGTATTGTTCAGTGGAAGGATGTAATTATAAGAAAAGTATATTGCCAAAGCAAACTAAACTTATGCTCTGCAGGAGTAAAGTTTGAAGCCAAGATGTGGGACTGACAGAAAAGAGGGTTTTAATACTACTGGTTTACATTCCTCCCTCCATCACATTTACAGTTACTCAATGAAAATTAGCCAGCATAACCAACAGACATCCCTCACTATAGTATCAATTTAAATAGTAAAAGCCCAGGTGCAGATTACTCCAAAGAGTAAATAAAACAAAATTATGATTCTTTTTCTAAAGAAAAGGCATTTTTATAAGAATCTTTGAGTAAATAAGACCATAGCCAGGAAACAGTCTTGTTGTCCTTTTTGGATTTAATCTGAATTGAAATGCAGTTACAAATAACATGCATTTTTTAAAAGACCCTTTCAAACCATACAGCTGTCCTTATGCCTCACAGTTAATTCTTTAATAATTTCCATGAAAAATACTAAGGGCCAGAAAATGGAGTAGGGCACAGAGGAAAATGAGATTGAGCTTTAGTTTCATTATAATCTCTATTCAGCTAAAGGAAAATACGAATTTGTTGAGGCTGGAAATCTTTCCTTTCCTGAAGTACAATTTCCATTTCAATTTCTTAAAAACCTCAAGTATGCACCAGAAAACGGTGGTGTTTTTCCAACATTATATTTTCGTTATGCTAATTTAGATAGAAAGCAAACACTGCTTCTCAAGTCAGATAGATATTTAAGATGTTTATTTTTTTATGTAAATTTTAAGAAATTGCATGCTGTCAGCTTCATGCTTTCTACTCCTTTCTCTAAGCTGATAAATGCAAAAAGTGTATATCTACTTGGTGACATTCCCAATATATAAATGCGTACTTTCAACAAAGGCATGTCCTTTCCTAACATTTTTTTTGGTTTGCATTTAACAAAATAACCGCAAATGTCAGGTATTAGAAGGGTTGAAACAACCTTTTCTATTTTGTTGTCTTTAGAACCCCATCTTTTATTCATGACTTTTCTCTTAGTGCTGGAAGGGAGGCTGTGTTGCTATAGCAATGCCCTGCATATCCTTGTGGATAGCTTACAGTTTCACTTTTTTTAAGCAACAAAGAGCCATTGATACTACATGTTGCCAAAGGTTACAAAAGTTGAATTCTAAAATGGAAATATTTCTTCTATAAGGCTGCATAGGATATATGCCATGCAAATTCAAATCTTCAAGTAAACATACAGCCCTTTTGTGAATACAGATGAACCTAGGATAATACTGTTTGGCTTCAATACAGTATCTGGAAGAAAAGTATTTAAAATATACTTGTTACCGACTCTTTTCGAGGTGTAAATGTACCAAAAATGTATGACCTACTATTACACCTTTCTGACCTGCAGTAGAAATAAAATCTTTATACC
Source organism: Erpornis zantholeuca (assembly GCA_013400515.1). NCBI lineage: Eukaryota > Metazoa > Chordata > Aves > Passeriformes > Timaliidae > Erpornis > Erpornis zantholeuca. Next base: position 21,363 of record VZTN01013624.1, on the reverse strand, counting down.
TTTTAATAGATCTGGATAATAAAACACAATCTCGTATTCCAATTATGATTTAATCGTAAATACACTTCCAATGTCAGGGAACAGTCACCTTATAGAAGCTTCCCTGCCCACAATGGATATTAAATATAGTTGAGTGTCCTTCAAGACTTCTTCAAGTATGGGGGTTTTTCCTACCCTAATTGATTTCTCTTCTGTCAGATTTGACTCCCACAGATAGATGTTTACATAGTACAAATTCAATAACGGTTCAACAAGTTAAATCAAATAAAGAGTTAGATGGAAAAAATTAGGGTTACAGTCATAAAAAAGAAATTTATACTCGTGATTCAGCAGGCAGCAGCAATTTACGCAGAACAGATCAAAGAGGGTAACATGGGCAAAACATCACCCATGACTACTACAGAGCAGTAAATCAGAGAGGAAATCCAAACTTTTCCACTGTCAAATACCTTCTGTGCTGGTTTTACAGCAGGTATTTAGTGCCTCGTTCCCACTGCACTGACAGGAGGAACAAAACCATTTCAGGAGGCGTTTCAATCGAGTAATACAGTTTTCTGTGTAATTGTTCTGACACTGCTGCCTGGCAGCCACGAGGGCCAGGTTCAATTCCCAAACCACTGAAACACTTAAAACAAGCCAGACTCACTCTCCTTTCCACAGAAACCTGGCACAGGGAGGCCACCTCTTAATAGATAGGGACAATGCCACATGGAGCCCTTCCCGCGCCTTGCAGGCTCACCCCTGCACTCTTCTCCCTCCCAGTGGCACTGGGGAACTCTGCTAGGGTCAGGCAGGAGTGAGCTCAAGAAAACAGCTATCCTGACATTAAAAACGTCTATTTTACTTTTCAAATCTCACCAGATTAACAGCTGCTAAAACTACTGCAGGGCAGACTGCAAGGGAATATTCATCAAATATTATCTTGACCATCCTGGGCTGTTTGGGTTCTGGACAATCCACCTCCACTATCAAGCAGAGTGGGATGCACAGAGTTAAACAGGTTAAAAAAAAAAAAAAAGAAAAAGGAAATTTTTTGAAAAAAAAATTTAATTTAAAAAACGAAAAGTAAAAAACATATTCACAAGAGCTAACACCACCGCCCCAACGAAGCCTCTAGCAATTTTCCTGACCCTGTCCTCCTCCAGTTTCTCCTGATCCAATGTTCCTTCTGAGAGCCTGGTCTGCTGGACCTGGTCGTGCTGCTGAGGACCTGGTCTGTTGTGCTGCTCTGCCGATCTGCCTTTCACATCAGTCCTGTGCAGCACAGTGGGGCAGTGACATGGACAGTGACAAATCCACTCGAGGACTTTGTCCCATGGAGCTTTGGCACCTTTTTTCTTTCCTCTGCAAACCTGCAGAATTGGGTTATGGTGGCTCCCTTGTCCCAAGAAAAACTAGACTGCTTGAGATTTTCCCAACTCAATTACAACAGTTCTGTTCTTCCTGATTTTACAGTTTTATTTTGCAGCTTGGAAAAACCCCTTGGAAATTTAAGAAGCTGCCAATAGGGACAGGTTTCACTGCCACAGTTTATCGGCCTATGCCAACAATTGCTTTCCAAAAGAGACTCTCAGAGGTACAGGAGAGCTCTGATCTCAGATTCCCAGAGAAGCACTGATCTTTGTCCTCCTTTACATCCACCATCAGGCATATGAGGAAATGTTACCTACCACGAATAAAAGACTAGAGTGAGTGCCATAATATAAGCTCATATTCTCCAGACTTCCACAGCACATTTTGTATATGTTAACTATCTTTTTCTTAAGAGATGACAGCACCACAAACCTTGCTAGAAGTTTCTTGCTAGACCTCTGCAAAAGTGCTGTGTGTCAGCCTGCTTCCCCACCAGAAATGGCCTACAGAAAATCTTTAGGCCATTACTTCACTGCCCCACAGAAACTAGGAGAGTTAAGAGAGCAAACCCTGACAGTTCCATGCTGCTATCCTCATGCCCATGCAGCATCAGTGAGTGAGGCAGAGACTGCCAGCATGGGGATGCAGAAGCCAGAATCCAAGCTCTCTGTGAATTCTGTTTGTCTTATGGCATTTGATGTCACATCCTCTTTCTGAAACATTTTATCTTGCAACAAGGGGAAATGGTGTGTGCTGGTGATGGGCCAGGACAGCTGTACTCAGACATGCTGCACATAGGTTGTTGTTGAAGTAGGGCCAAGGACAGGCAAAAGAAAATTCACCGTATGCCTCCTCTTGGAAGCTCTTCTCAAGGATGTGGTGAAGCCCAGATTTTGTGTGTATGTTGGTTGTGACTTATTGGTGATTTTGAATTCAGGCATGGGCTTATCTCTGATGAAGACACTCTAGCCTCTCCACTGAAATGTGACACACCAGTTCCTTTTAGACCCCACAAACTATCTTAACACAGCTTTTCTAGAGCTCAAAGTTGTGGGCAGTCTGGGCTTACATTTTACAATCAGTTTCCTCTGTCAGATGCCCCTCACAGAAGTACAGTTGGGTACCAGGGCTTCCAGTGGGATCCATTGGTTTGGCTTCTCACCTGGAGGCATATCATCACAGCACAGATGGCAAAGAAATCCCTGCAAAATAAAGTTCTCAATGTGATACAAGGTGTGCAATACTAAATGCAGCTAATAGACTCTGCACATCAGCTTTCCCAAACTATCCCATGCAGCCTTTATTATTTGCACCTCCAAAACCTGGGCCAAGCTGCGACCATGAGCCAGAGCTGAGCTGGAACCCAAACCAGTCAGTCTCATCAAGTCTCCAATTGGAAAAAAACCTGCAACTACCACACTAACACATCTGAATCTTTTATGCTTATTCTCTGGGGCTCTCCCTACTGGCAGGCTGCCTGTTCAAACCAGCCTTTGTGGGTTACACAAAGCAGCAGTTTGAGGTGATTGGGAAATTTTGTTTTGTGGGTTTATTTGCAAAAATAATTGCCTTTACCAGCTGTTCAGCATTCATAAGGATTTTTGTTTCATGAATTGTGGGATTTAGTGTTTGAGAAGTTGCTAATTCAGTAACAAATTCATTTGTTGTCTTCCTTCTTCAACCAAAATTACAGCTTCTGCTTAGCCCACTTTCTCCAACTTCCACTGTGACAGAACCTGGCATCATAATCTTTTCCCAGTATAGATACCTACAGATACCCCTCCCAAATTACCTGCAATACTGATTGCTGCCTGTCCCTCTTCTTGAGCCCTCCCTAGTACTGAGGTCCTAGACCTCACATTGCTAGTCTAACTTTTGACCCTTATACATCCTTCTTCTCTGACACATTCTACAAACATCTTCTTTACCATAAGTCAGCTCTCACAATGCTAAGTCCCACCTCAACATGCTCTTAAAGTCCTGGCTTATAACCATAGAACCTATATGAAAAAGTACTCTTGGAGGACACCAGTTCCATACTCAAGATTGGTGCTGAGCAACAAAGAGCTGTCACAGCCTAGATTTGTAAAAGCCCTAAATATAATAGTGTTTGTCTTAATTTCTTTTCTGTGTTTGAACATAGGCTTTCATGTTGTGTCTCTATTGCGCACGAAATGAGTAACACAGAGACAGCTCATTTCATGCAGGAAAAAAAGCACTTTTAATTTTTTGACTTCGTATTTATAGATTTCTTACAATGCCTGTGGATCGGAGAATGAGGTTGCCTCCTCTCCAACCACACTGGTCAAATTAACAGTCTATCAATTTTTCTCTTCCTTAGAGAAAGAATGCAAAACAAAAGGAACAGTTAGAAAAACATTGGTTTGCTTTACATTAGAAGTGTGAGAGATTCCATTACAAAAATGCCAACATTCAGAAAGCTGAAAGAATAAGGGCAACAATGTTGCAAATTATATGTAAACCTACATGCATTGGACCTGCCTCCAAAGCAGAGATCAGTGCTTATGGACAGATAAAAAACTCCAGGAAGGTGGAGCTGATGCAGTGACTTGGAGTAAAATCATTATGGGGCTGAATTGTAACCCTTTTAAAAATTGGATCTATAAACCCCTGGAAAATCAGGGTAAATCACACTTGAAATAAATCCAAATATGTGAAAATATCTAAGGTATTGTTATAAGCCTTTTATTTCATATTGAAGGGCCTTACACACTGGCCTGAAATAACACAAGATAATAATCATGAGATTCTGATTTGGCAAATATTGTTGTCAAGGCCAAGTTAAGAGACCTGCAGCTATTCCATGGAGTGATATTGAAGATTAGAGTTTCAGTATAGACTTTTGAGAATTTGTTCTTAAATGTATAATAGCAGATAGTATGGCAGACCATGAGAAGATGAAAAATTTCCACAACAGAAAAAGGTCTCATTGATGATGAAGGATTTTAATGCTTGTATGCCCAGATAAAATCCACTTTTTAAAGACAACTATTTTTTTCATGTTTTCTTGATCTTACAACAGAAGAGGTATTCTTACAGTCATTCACGGAAGAAGAATTTTTACATAACTAATTTTTTAATTATTTTCAAATTAATTTGCATATTGAAATTCGATATTTTTTGAAAGAAAGAGCAATCCTGAGTCCATCACACTTTCTGAAGAAAATCTCTGTAGCATTCATACATGCAAGAGGGATCTTTTTCCTGTAATTAAGAGGTCCCCAGTGGAAGAGATCTGGGTTGCAACCTCTTTCCTAAATCAAACAATATGGACATCGGAATGTAGGTTTCTACATTCTTGGTGGGAGTCTTGGTTACTCATTATAAATAGTTCTAGGAGTTTTCTCTTTGCTCTTCCTGTGAATGCTCCCTAACACCTTAAAATTTGTATTCAACCAAAACCAATGGATCAAATTTTGCTGGAATGTGCGAAGTTTTTCTTTTCACTTGAAACTTTCTACTAAAAAAATTATCCTATTGAACACATGAATTATTAGTCAAATTAGAGACAGAATTCTCGTGTTCATTTTCACCTTTGAGAATCGTGGTTAATAACTGAAGAAACACCTAGGTACAAAGCCAGTTCTACTATTTTACTATTTTACAGCAGGATGCTTTACTGCTGGAAGAACTAAAGGAAGAAGAGGAATTCTCCTCCTTAATCTCCCATCCTTTTCAGTTATAGCTGATAATAACAAAAAAAGAAATCTGACTTAAATCAGCCCCTTTATCCTTCATTGCACAGTTCTAGATTACTGATAACACCATAAGAACAAATATGATGGGAATCCCATAGGCCCATTTGATTCTAACTAGGTTTATGGAGTGTCAAGAAGATAAACTGCCCCTCTGGGATTCCAGTAATGTGTGCAGAAGAGATCTCATAACACCCAATACAGAAACCACTTGGCAAGAAGTGAAAAAACCCCATCGTTTCTAAAGGACTGGTTTTCCATGTGTCAGGACCCTGATGAAAAAAATCTGTCATGAAGCAGGAAAAAAATTACCAGAAATATTTTTGACAGGCAGTTTTATACCAGAGGGGTTACAGGAGGCAAGAGCATAACAGAACTAAACTGATATTGCTGCATGCATGAAACTGGTAATATTTACAAAGTCACGAGATTTTAAGTAACAAAGTCCTACAATCAATGTATAAAAATAAATGCAAGGTACTTTTTGTAGTAAGTCTGGTGAAATCAAAGCCAAGTTTTCAGAAGACTTAGCAGTAGAAGCAATTACTCCTCTAGGGTGCAGTTGGAAGTGCTATAAGATCCAGGCACGGGAGGTGGTAGTGTGCTGCCCCCCAGAGACTGCACTGCTTCTCTTAACATTGACTTTTTTTAGTATTGATAGCAAAATCTTGCGTCCTTGCTTTGCCTTGGCCCAAACAGCTCTGATCTGGTCAGTTCTGAGCTTTGTATGCTTCAATAGCCATTTGAGGGAAAGGAATAATTTTCTTTACTGCTGCAAATGAAATTTGATTCTAAAGGCAACAGATAGATACAGTGTCTTCTGCCTTTTGTTATTTTATATCTGAAGGTACCAATTTCTCTGCAGTCATTTAAAAAAATTGTATTTACTGTTTTCTCATACAGAATCCCCATACTCCTTTTTCTGTTTGTGTTTAAAATAATAGCATGAGAGATTTGATGGTATCTTATCTTATCTGCTTAGCAATCATCAAAGTGTACCAAGGTGAGGAAAGCTTCCCACTCATTCTTCCAAAGCTTCTCTTGCTGAGCTCTTGCTTGGTCTTGAAAATGCAGTAAATGCTTTTTTCACAACTGCAATGGCACCTAAAGCTATACAAAGTCACGGATGTTTATGTAATATAGGAAATTGTTTTATCACTATAAAAACAGGGCTAGGATGTAAGACCTCTAGGTTCAAACACTCACAGCTGACACACAGTCTCAGCCATTCCTGCCATTCTGCATATATTTTTTCTTTCATTAGATCTCTCTGATCTTCTCTGAGAAAATAAGTCTCAGTTATCTCCTTCTCCATTTTATCTGTCACACTGTCTTTATTTTGGTCCCCTTTTCCCTTTGTCTTTTTCAGAAATCTGAAAGGACTTCTTTCCAATTCTTGTCTTTTTTTCCTAGAATCTCTTCTCATATTGGCAATTTCAATGGTATGTTCCACAGTCCAGAAACCAAAGTATATTCAAAGTTAATGAAGTGTGGAGTTAGGATGCCCACAGTATTTTTCAATTAAGTTTTACCACTTCAGCATCTTTTTTCTACCTCTATATCCACATTCCTCCCTTTTTCTCTCCAACATCTTTAAGGCTAGATCTATTTTGTTTAAAACTTAAAAGTAGAACAAAAATCCCTGGTAGAGATTATTTGGTATAAGGCATTATAATATCAAGGAATGAAAACTACTTATTTATTTCCTGTCCTTCATCTTCAATCAAAATGGAAATTCAATACGAACAAGAGGCTGAGAGCTTGTCATTACCTGCTGCAGCAGAAAACTCACATGCACCTTCAAGGCAGGAGAAGTGATCTAGAAAAGGCAAGGTTAGTTGCATGGGAGATGGATTACACCAGGCAAATATACATCACCTGGGTATCAGCTCAGCCCTAAGGGTTTTCCCTGAAGCAAGTGGAAAAAGAGGCACAGGATATGTAACATAAAGTGGTATGTACATGGTTCCCCCTAGCTGCAAGACATTTATCACCCATACAAATTTCTGAGGGCATATTTTCACAACATTGAAAGCAAAGATACACACAGATAAATAGAAGATGTGTAACCCCAACCAGTTCATCAAATGAACAAACGTAACAACCGAACTCGCAACCCCTCCTTGGAGTTCAGGATGTTTCTCACAGCTCTATTAGCTGCTCTAACACAGCTCTGTAATCTTGAAGGAAAACCATTATCCCTTGTCCAAAGGACTACAGGAAGAGCCCACGAAGATGCATGGACAGGTATAGTCTTGCATACCATCCCTACTCCAAGCCAAGGAACAGTTCTCAAACCACTGATCCAAATCAGACCATCTCAGATGTAGGCCAGTACAGAGCTCAGAGCCACCACCTCCCACCTCCAAATTTTTCCTTAATTCTTAGAGGAAAAGCTCTCACTACCCGCAGTCCAACTTGTGTAACAGAATAGTTTTAACAGTTGTAAATAGCAGCTGTTCATTTCAGCAGACGTAAGCTAGAAGTAAAACAACAACAACAACCACAAAATTTTTTAAAAGTGTGGCTTGTAATCACCAGCAAAATGCAATAAAAGCTCTCTTTCAGCAGAAGGGATTTTTATATTGAGCATAGTTTTTATTTAAAGGAGTGAGAGATACAACACAGTATCTGCCACTTTCCATCTTGAATTCACCAATCTTGGGTGAACATTTGAAAAAGATTGCTACCTTTATCAAAATCATATGCACAAATAGCCAGATGAGAGAAGTTTCATCTTGCACTTAACTCACTCAGCTGCCTCTGACATTTCATGTAAGAACAAGCATGTGTGCACTGTATAGGTGAACAAACAAGAGGGTTATATGCACGCTTAGAAGCAAACTGCAGTGATAATTACACCGATTACAAGCTAAAGGAGAATGCAAAGCCTGCTGTGAGCAGAGCAAGAGCTCAGTTAGGTGATCAGACCTGCCATGCCAGTGCAGTCCCAAGGCCCAGGTGATGGGCAGAGAGGAGCCCAGGGCGCAGCTCCTGCAGGAACGGTGGTCCGTGGTGGTAGGCGTCCCCTTTTACTGGAGCAATCAAACAGGTTTGATTGTCACTATCTGCTTTTGTCCAGCCCTGACCTACACATTGTGCTGAGGGACATCTTTGTCTCACTTCTCTTTGGTCACGGAGTTCATGGAGCTCAATGGGCTGCGGCCGGCAGTCCATTAACAGGGATGCTGGGCTCAGTCCCGGGCCACCCAGGAGCCCCGCTGCATGTTCTCACTGAATGGCTTCACTGGTGGCCCATTCAAATGCGATAATGTTGGAAAAAAGGCTTGAATGGAGAAGCCAATGTACACCATTGCTCAGGCGAAGTGACTGCAGCCTCCAACAAAGCCTCCCCTGTGGCGATGTTAAGCAGAGTTATCAATAGTGCTAAGGCAGAGCAAGAACTAATGCTCCAATCATGTCATCCACAGGTGGCACAGATGGAGCCACTTCAATACAGAAACCACAGGGCAACATTTCCTGGTAATTCTATCCTCTTTCCAGTGCTAACGTACAGAAAAATGTGCAGATGTCATGTGGATCTCTTGTAGTGTGTCAGACCCCCTTGAACCAAGCTCCAAAGGACTTTTTTGTTTCCTGTTCCTTTTACTATTCACACCAACCGTAGGCAATGTTAAATTCTCATTTTGTGGGAAGCAGAAAACTTGGGTTTTAATGTACACATAAATAAATTCCCGTACTTTTTCTGAGCTGCAAGATTGGACCTTGTGAGCAAGAATGGAAACTGCTTCAGTATTCACCACAGTGCAGGACACATTATTACACCATTTCATTCATTCTTAGAGGGCACACTAAGTTCTTTTGATTATTTAAAAAAATAAATTAAATCAAAACATAGTTGCACTCACATCCCCTATGTGAACGAATATCTTTTCTTCCCAGCTAAGTACAATGTTCACCTCTAATGTCTCAGAGACAAAACAGAACAGAATAAAAACAGGGCTCCTAAAAATTCTGAATGCAGCATTTATACAAAGTGAATTTGCAAAGCACATCTGAGACAAAGAACTGCCACAGTTTCTGCTCTAATTAACAACTCATAACTTTATCTATGAATTTCCATTACTGCGTTCATAGTAGGTGGTAAATGTGCAGCAGAAGGGAAGTAAACATCTCCACAAAACACATTACTTCTGAACAGGATGACAACTTCCTTGCTTAGGCCTAAAGACTTGCATTCATTTTCAAATCCTTCATATGAGACAGAAGGGGAGGAAACAAAAACACTGCCTGGGGAAATTCCATCACTCAAAGAGTCTGAGATAGGATTCATTCCAAAAGGGGTTCCCACAATTACAGGCAATCAGTCAGGACAGGCCACAGGTCATGGATGCAGACCACTCACCAGAAAGCTTTGCTCAACTCTAAAACTAACCAAAAACCAAAACCCTGGTCCAAAACCAGGACCCTGAATCACACAAAGAAACAGAAGAAGACAGCACAGTTCTAGGTCTAAGTACAATTCCCAGATGATTTTAGGAAGAGAATTAAGCACAGCACTACAAAGGTGAGATGAAAACTTCCCTAGCAGTCCAACCTGCGTGAAAAAATCTCTTATTTGGACTTTGGCTCTCATTTGAATCCCCTGTTTATCTTCCACTGTATAGAGACAGAAGAGAAACCGTGGGCCAGAAACATGAAGTAGGGAGTAACCAGCTCTGCACAAGAAACAGATTCAACATTTCTCCACTCCAGTGGAAAGCAACTCCACTACAATGACAGAACTGAGAAAGAGTGCTGAGATTAACAAGATACAGGTGGGATATTGCCATTGGCATCATGTGGTCTCGTCCATAGATATACTATCAGAAGGTGTTTTTTTTTCCTGAGCTGCTGTAATTTTTTAAAAATCCATTATGGCAAATACAGAATTCATTAGATCAATGCAATCACTGAAGTAATATTTTAGTTTATTTCTACATTTAACACTCTGGATATGCATTACTTATCTTCACTTATGGATAACTAAGGTATTACAATCTCAGGCTAATAACATTACAAATTGTAATACAGAGTGACAACATTTTCACATAATCATTAAGTCAACCTGTCTGTGGGATATATGATTGCCTACTGAAAGCAGTAGGAAGGTCTACTAAATAAAAAGAGGTTTTGCTTTAAATTCTATAAACATATAGAGAAATCATCATAAAATATAAATGAGCTCTTTACAGATATCTTTCCATTTACATCAGGTTTTCTATGACCCTTTGCATGAAAACTTATACATGTTTCCTTGCTTTCTCTAAGCTTTCAAAAGACATAAGGAAATGGAAAAAATATCCTGATAAAATAAATTATTTCCCTAGTACTTTATTGTTTGCTAATTGATAACACTCATTTTCCACTTCACATCCAGCATAAAAATGTTCCAGAAAATTTAATAGAAATTTTTTCTAAGAAGATGTCTAACCTGCAGACTTCAAGGATCCCTTAAGCAGTGTTCGTTGTTATTACACATTTTGTAGTAACTTCCATTACAGATGGAACTTCTCAGAAATTTTCAATCCAGACAAAAAAAAAAAAAAATTAATGTTTTGACCTTAAATGCTAGTATACAATTTCAAAGGGATGTCATAAAAGATTCTACCAGAATAACACAACAAGAAACTTTTTCGAACAAATTTTCCCCAAGGAAAACTGCATTCACTTAGGGCAGAATCACCTGTTTTTCATTATTTCTGCCTTCGTTTTCTCTCTATCCCTATGACCATAAAGGCTCTGCAGACCTCTGTGGAACTTTAAATCAGCAAAGAAACTCCTGCTGTTTTGTAGGACTTAGCTTTCGATGCTTTTATAAATGTGTACAAAACCACAAACGGCAATAATTTTACAGCTGGCCTTCTCCTTCCGTGTCTCCAATTCTACACTTCTAAAAACTTCCCTTTCGTGTTGCTGTCCCTCATGTCCAGCAAACTGAGGAACCTGATGCCTCTCCCACAGGAATGAGCAGGACGCTTCAATGCTTGCTGCTACAATGGCTCTTTTTACACAGCTTTTGGTCTTAATGTATATGGCAAAGTGTTTTACAGGGCAACATTTATTTTCTTAATTAATTTCTTTTAATCTTTCTGAAATTCACAGCTAATATCTCCTACTTCCTTTTCAGAATGTTAGGATTTACAATGCTGGTTGCTTCTGTTCACCCTGGTCTTCTCACTATGTAATGTGGCAAGAGAATAGATAGTGAGGCCTGGAAGATTGTACATGTATTTTATCACCCCTACAAACATGCTTAACACTGTCTGTTTACACTTAAACAAACACTTCATTTAACTAAAGCAGGCTTTGGCTAGAATAATTTTTCTTACACTTTTTAATATACTTTTAATATATCCAAATATAAAGCCAGATCACTTTTTATAACACTGTTTGGTATTTCAAGAGATGAAAAAAAAAATCAAGATTTAGTTCTCTCTATTTTAATGTAAAAGCAAAGAATATTTGTGTTTAAAATATTACAGCTGACTTACAAATGGCTTCATTTCTACTGGGAAGCAGCATCTTCAGTTCTCCATAGCGTGACATTTATCTCTGTGTAACAAAAATTTCTGTGCCTTACAAATTCTGTAACAGGCAGGTCAACCACTTAATATCACAGCATTCATGTAAACATACACAGCACTTAGGCTTTACATAGACCTNTATATATTTTATATATATTAGAGATTAGATATAATATATCTACTGCAGATAGCAGTACCCGCGGCAGCAGCGATCCCAAGCAGAGCAGGCCCAGTGCAGCCTCTCTGGGCTCTCAGGCCTTTCCCTGCACTGCAGTGTCGCTCACGGCCGGCAGGGGGCGCTCGGAGCCAGCTCGGCCCTCACGCGGTGATGGCGCCTGAGAAGTGCTGCACAAAGCCCTGGGGCAGCCGGGCCCGGGGCCGGCAGGACCCTTGGGGACAGCAGGCTGGAACAGCAGGGCCGGACCCAAATCCGGGGGTGTAGATGACATGTATCAAGCTGCGGAGCTGCAAAGGGAGCCCCGGGATGTCTCTACAGGCAGGGGGTGCAGCACTACAGTGTAGCGAAGGCTTGAAGTAGTGGCCAAGGAACGGCAGGGACAGGGCTGCCTCAGCTCGGCTCCTAGAGGGGCAGGGCAAGACGGTCTTGGGATCCCGGGGTTTGGGTTCCATGGGGCACCCAAGCAGATGGTCTGAAAAGTCCTTTTTTAGTGACGTAGGGTGTTAAAATAGGGTCCCAGTGCATAGCCGCTCCAGCGAGCAAACTCCACTCACAGGAGAAGGGAGGCAGCAGAAGGCAGCAGTCCGCAATGGTGACAAATCCCCTCCACCACGAGAGCAGCTTCCCTCTCCTCCGAATGCCAGGAGAACAAGGGAGCTAGGGGCTGTACCCAGCCCCTTTTTGCCACTTCAAGTCTCTCAGAATCCTCCCCTACACGAGAAAACCCCAGTCAAAAAGAGGGCACCCAGCTCCTCCTCCTGTGGCTGGATCTTTTGTCTCTGTTAAGCATGCAGCAATTTGTTCCTTTGCAACAAAGTATGGGAAAATTCTTTAAGAGAAAAACAAAAGGGGAAGTCCTAAAACCCCAACACAGATGTTTTCACTTCAAAGGAGTTCAGAATAGAAGCACTAAAAGAAATTAGGACGTAAGAGAAAATGTCTTCTTTCTTTAATGCAATGGACTCCTTTTTAAAGAACTGTTTTTAAAAGCCTTCATATCACATTAAAAAAGTTGCAGTTTGGCTACCTGAATTAAATGTCTGTTATTTACAACTGTCTGGTAATTTAAAAATCAGACTCTAAGAGATTGTTCATAAGTTGAACCTCCATTAAAACAGTTGCAGTGACCGAGTTCAGATCCATTTGGCTGTATTTGCAGGTTGCCTGCATGTCATAAGGATTCAGTCAGCCCACCTGTTACAGAGCAGGAAAATAACCTCTGCCCCAGCATTTGACAATGCAATGTACAATTTTCAATGGTGTACAACAATATCTGCATTCAATGGGAAAGAAAACAAAACGAAACAAAACAAATGAACCCCTGCTCCAACTGTAAAACAACTATATCCAACTTGACAGTGTCTGGAACACAAAGTTTTTTGGCCTTCCAGGATACAAACATGCTGCAGACTGGGGGGAAGGTGCAGTTTTCCCATCAGCCCAGACAAGTCAAATCAGGGCTGAGCACGTTCTTGAACATCCTGTAATACAAAAGCATTAACAATAACAACAACAACAACAACAAAAAAACGTTGTCTATGGTTATCTTGTAGGAAAAACGTGTGGATTTCTATCATTCACAAAATACTTAAGAAAATGAGTAGACTTTTAAATGGTCATAGATCTCTGTGGGAAAGATGTGATGACCAGAGGGTTTTTCCATGTACTTAGCTAACTGCGAACTATGAGTATTTTCAGGTTCTAATTCCAGTGCGAACTTGAAACAGGGAGAAGTATTTGGCTCCAGCTACTCTGTCCTGCAAGAATTAAATCTGGAAGTGAATAACAGTTCTTCCACCAATACTAGAAGCAAGCAAGCACTGTCTTAGTTTAGTAAGCCACTGACCCAGTTTCCAGACAGGCAAGGGGAGAGAGCCTTTCGCTGCCTCTATAATCTACCAACAGTTCACATAAAACCAGAGAGTGGGAGAATCCCACAGGGATCAAAATTCAGACCAGCATGTAGTAGCAGAGGTCTAAGCCCATAGAGAAGCTATCCCCATCTCTTTTCTCCCACTCACGCACAAGAGACTGTCAAGATATTCTTCACTAGACAGGTTGAGAGACAACCAGCAAAGGGAAGGAAACAGTATGGCTGTGGAATGCAGTGTGATGCTCTTTTCATCCCACTTCATCCTAAGGCATCCTGCAAATTCTATGCTATCTTCTGCTCCAGTGTGCAAAATTCCCTCTATAATTTCCTCCTATAGTGGAGCATTGGGTGATCTTACCTTTTTCTCCTTGTTGGGCAAGGACCTCTGTGACAATGCACCCCCTAAGAGGTTTTCTGTTACATCTAAGGCTCTAAATACGAGCACATGGCCAAGGTTTCCCATGTTCCCCAGGTAGTGGGTGGCTTAGCCTGCCCATGAAACCCCTAACATCTGACCTATTGGACTCCTTACCTATAGGTTTTATTTATCGGTTTCCTCACTGGGCAGTACCCCATGTAATCCCACCCATCTAACCTGATAAAAGGCCACTGCTCCCAAGGTCACATGCTCTTTCACTTCTCCACCCCTGGCTTGAGGACTGGCTCCAGGGCTCACCCCTGGTGCTTTTTGTTTGTTATTTTCATCTTATTAAACTTTTTATTTTGGAAGAAAGTGATTGTCGCCTATCTCTCTTTTAAGCCACTGCCTCAAGCTCGCTGGAGGAGGCGGAGAACACCTCCAAGGTAGTAACTTAGCCCTTGTTGGAGGTCTATCTTCCCAGGCAAAACCAGCAAGGCTACTAAGTTACAGATCTCCTTCTCTGCCACTTCATTCTCCATCCACATCAGACCGGAACACAGATGTGCTCCCATCATCTCTCTTCTTGCAGATGAAAGCCTCTGCTTTAAAGAAAAAGGAACTTGAATCAAACCTCTTTTTTTGCCCTACCCGCTTGATAATATAGGGCAGAGAAAAGTAGAAAGAACAGGATTTTGAGGAGCAACCAAATACTGAGATACTGAAATCATGAAAACAAATCATTGAAGTAATGAAATCATGAAAATTCTGGACTGAAATAGTTTTCAAGAGATCACCTAGCTCAGCAGGGTACATTAAGGAAGCAATCTCTCTGCTGACAATACTAGTGATGAGCTGTTACTACCACTCCAGCCCTGCAACTTCTCATCGGCGTATTTGGTTCTTCGTACTCACTTTTACTTTTCCCCCTTTAAATCACACACAGTTTGTGCTATCACTCAGCAAAGAGCCATACTAATTCATTATCTCAGAACATGCCACTGGCTTCAGACACACTTTCCTCCTGTATTGCATTTTGATGGGTTTTGGAGACACCTTTGCTCAAGGAATTTCTTCTTCTCGCGAGTCACTCACAGAAGAGAAAGGTTAAGTGAAAGAACAGATGTTTTACTAAGCCCATTGAAATGACATTTGTTACATCCAAATGGATTTTTTTCAAGCGGTGCACTGGATTGACAAGAAAGCACCTGCTCTGCAGCAAACAAGAGTGGAAAATTAATTGGAGACCAAGGCAAAAGAAAGATTGTGGGTTTTGCTTACCACCATCAAATTGTTGGGATTTAGAAGAGCACCCTTTGATCCCTCCCAGACTAATTACTGCCCCGGGTTTGACTGCTTAGTACATTACTTGTCCTTCATAGAAAGATGCAACCATTGTAATACAAATCTGTACTGGAAATGAAAGTGAAAATACAGCATCCAATAACAAAAAATAGCAAAAGTCATCTGTCAGAATACCTGTGTTACACAACTTTTTTCAAGTGTTCTTTAGCTGAGCAGCAGCACGTGCACTGACTGTTAAAATGAAACAGTTCTAAAAAGGAAAAGCGTGTGTCTAAGAGCAAAATAATACATATTGTATCTCTTCCTTTTTTCCTATATAAAGTTGCCACATACTGTTGTTTTAAACTATAAATTGCCAATATAAGTCCCATGTATGTGGATTTTTTATATTATAAATTTCTCTACTGCACCCAGGAGTGGGATGTTCATAGAACACTTTGCTGCCAAGAGGTGATGAGTAAATTTCAGATACAGTTATACATAGGCTGTACCTTTAGCTTGTAGAAGTAAGGCAAAGGAGGGAGTATGTTCAAATTTTGTTAAGGTAAGAAAGAATAAAAAAAGTGAGATCACCACAACATACACAAACACCCCTTATCACATTGTGCAGCAATATACCATTCAACATGTGTTAGAAACAGTCCTTCTCATAGCCTGAGCCTTTGCCTGTGAGTCTAGAGCCGGGCAAGGATGGCTACAACTGTGTCTAGCTCAGGGTTACCTCATTTACCAGATCTAGATTTATGAGCAGTATGTTTACTGTGCACAAGCAGTCTGGTACAATGCTGGCACCTCTAGTGTGGATTCATATAAGAGCAGCATGTCACCAGCAGGCTCCTGTGTTCCTGCTATAGTCATCAGCCAGGACAGAGATCTGCTGCCTCCTTGGAGCTGGGCACCGTGCCATTCCACATCTGTGACAGTATTCACTAGCACACCTGTGACAAATTCAGACAGCAGCAAAAACCTCACCATTCCCATTGTCCATATCTCAAGGTGGGTGGTCATGTCTCAGCAAAAGCCTGTCTGAAACACCAAGCACCATGAGGTACCTGTGGGAAGAGATCTTGCATTTTGCTATGGAGTCACCAAGAAGCACCCAAACTTACGGTTCTACAGGCAAGCACATCCTGCACCAAGTAACTCTGCATATAAAATAGGCTTGATAATAATGTCCTAAACCATCATGCAGTCACAGAAAGAACACTCAATTTCTTGAAATAAGATTATTTTGGAGCTGTGATAAATCTGAACAAATAAACACAGCTTTCCTACACAGATCTTATGCAAAGTGTTAAAAGATAAATTTAAAGTCAACAGAAATTTTGATTTGTGCCATAGCTCACACTTGTACCTACCATCATCAAAGGGATATTATCAATAACACAGCTTTGGTATCACAGTAGTACAGAAGTTCCAAATACAAAATCAGACAGATGGCAGATAGTCCTCCCTCTTTCCTAAACAAAAGTCTAATGCTCCAGAACTTGCACATCTACAAAAGCCAGTTTTATATCTCTGCAGTTCTACTTCCATGTAAGCAAGACCTTTCAGGAATGCAAAGTTCATCCACAGTATTCTCAGGTATGAGAAAATAGACCTCATAATTTTGAGAGTACCTAATGTGTACGGAGCTAAAATAACATCAATAGACTTATCTATAGCATAAAAAAATAAAAGCTAAATGGATGGAATTTAATACTAAGCATTGAAAACAACTATAGTAGTACCCTCCTCTTTAGATTTACCCTCTGCAAGTCATACTGGCAACACAGACTGGTATCCTTTGGGTTTACATTTCTCTCTCAAAATTAGTGTGCCATTGCTCTGCACCAAGAGGTCCTAGTTTCTTATGATCCCAGTAAGATAGGGACTCAGACACTCTGATTTATCAGTTAAAATACCACTTAGCAGAGCTAATACCATTAAAAAAGCTGAGGATAGTATAAAGGATTTTACATCTCTTCAGATACTGGGAATCCTGAGCTGCACAGCATCAGATGGGGATCCAATCAGTGCTCAGCATGCTGCACTGATCTCTACCCCATTTGGGGCTTTTAAGCTTTTATGGAATTTCGTTCAAACATTTCTATTCATTTCTACTGTCAAACAAAAAGAGCATTCACAGGAGAACTTGTTGCCACATTTTCAGGTAAAGATATGGATACCTGGCTGGTATGATCACCGGTACTGACTGGGAGTTGCCTGCACACTCCATCATCACAGTTCACTGGCAGCATTTATCCTGTGGCCAAGTTGTACATGCAGCTCTGAACGCAAAGCTATAAATGCAGTGTATAAGCTGCTAAAGAAGTGCAGCACAGGCCTGCAGCTCCTCAGGCAAACTCCCATCACTTGGTCAAGCACCACCAAAACCTGTTTATTTTTCTGCTTTATTAAAGAATTCTTCACAGCACTCAAAAAAACTCCCAAAGAAGATAATTATCTACTATATACATTTAAACTTCTTGCACTGACCATAAAAACCAAATTTCTAAATAAGCTGATATGCACAGAAAACCCTAAAATGTGGCCATAATACTCTTTTTGCAATTAGATTAGATTACTTCCTAGCAGTTTAGAAAAGATTTGACATATTCTGCAGGAAATTTCAGACAAGAAGATATCTGCAAAATAGCAGGCAGTATTATGAGTATTTAGGATTAAATTTACAATTAATGCATAAAGCATTATAAAAGTTATGAAAAAAATGCAAAAGGAGCAAAACTCTATTCATGACTTTGGTTTCCTTTCTCACTATTTTAGATAATAAATACACATACCTAGTGTAGTTTTCCAAGCAAATGAGACTGATTCAACAACACCTCCTGTTTGTCCACTGGTCCTTTCAGTCTAAAATTTTTTTTATTAGCTTTAATTACATCAGACAAGGTAGCAAGAGGATTCAGGGAAAGCACGTTTCTACAGTGAGTGAGAACTTGTGCGTGGGAGGTAACAGCATATGTTGTTGTTCCCTTTGGAGGGAATTAGAGGAGACCTGAGGACTAAGGCTAATGTCATTCTTGTTCCTCTTCCACCAACTACATCTTCCACTTCTTGCCTTTAATGCCTCAGGAGTGCTTCTGCTCTCCAGTCCTGGCTGGAGGGTTGTAACCTTAAGGCCAAGGAAGTAGCTTCCCACTCACATTGGAATTGCTCCTTGAGAGGAAGGGATGCCAAATCCCAAAAGCTGGTGATGCTGAAAATTTATCCAAATTATTATCACCTAATGTGATTGCTAACATTCTGGTTATGTATGTTTCCAAAGTTAATATTGGAGATAATGAGATTAGCCTGATACTAGGTATCAGGAAATAGCCCTTGCTGTGAAAGCCTTCTTCATAAAACGAAATATGAATGGGATATGGTCAGTCCTCCATAACAAAAATCTTTCTTGTATTATAGAGTAGAATAATAAAGCAACCCACACCCTGAATCCTACATAGCAAGGAAAAAAGATTATTCTATACAATTTCAAACAATACTGGGCTATTTATATTCCAGGAAGAGAAAAAAAACAACCACCACCAACAAACCAACCAACCAACCAGAGAACCACAAAGAATGAACATTACTTAAAATGAGAAACCATGAGCTTTCTCCAAGTTTGTGTGTGAAATTTTTATGATACAGCCCCATTCAGATGAAGCCTGATTAAAAATGTTCATTTGTAGGCAAGTTGGAGTTGGCTGACTACTGCCTAATCATTAGAAATATTTATATACATCTCAAACTATTTAAAATGCAAACACTGGAACAATTTAAAAAAAAAAAAAAACAAACAAAACAAAAATGCATTTCATCCCAAAAATCTTTCCTTTGGTTTCTATTTAGAGATATAATGAATACCCCAGTGATACAAGCAGCAAGACCACACAATCAGAGAATGAAAGACCCTGGACAAAGATGAGAATTTAGTAACTGTTGTGCAACTAATAATATATTTTAACATATGATCTCACAACATTTTCCCATAGGTGCCGAGTTTTAGGATGTTCATCACAAGTGAGTTTTGGAGACAGAAATTATACACTCACAAAACTGATTTGTGATTTGATTCTTGCTGTTAAAATGGTAAAAATTTTGAAAAGGTCAGCTATTGTTTACATACCATGCACAGATTTTGCCTTACTGAAGTTATTCTTGTTTTTCAATCCAATAATCATTCAAATAAAATAATCTTTGAATGACTGACAAGTATGTGCTCTTTTACGAGTGGGGACAGCTTAAGTGGAGTGCAGAGATTAAGAGCCAAACTCTCAGTAGTACCTAGGAACGGAGTAGCAAAGCCTTGCCTAATTCTGAGGCAAGAGCAAGCACACAGACAGAGTCATCACCTGCATATGGCTGCAACATCTCTGATTCAAACACACACCCATTTCTGGACAGGTACTGAAGGTGTGTATACCAGACCTGCAAGCAACGTCCTCAGCACCAAACCTCAGGGACTTGAACTTTCACTTGTTGAAGTTGTTGCATATGTTATCATTAGTGTTTACTAGAAGCACTTCAATATGTGGTTACCACTACATATAGGGCTTTTGCATATTGAACAATTTTAGACAGCACCCAATGCCTTCTGCTGGCTGCCTCCAGCTTCAGAAAGGCTGGTAACAGACGTAAGAAACAAGCCATGTGGGGTTAGGCAGGAAATAAACAAACAAACAAAAAAAACAGACAAACCCCACACATTTCAGGGATTGAGCTTGCCCTAAATTTCCAATTTCTAGGGCACCACCAGTATTGAGGCAACTTAGCAGGGGCAGTGACTGCACTGAGAACGGACTGAGCTGCACAACTGCTTGAGGCTTGAAAAAGCCGCTGAAAAGAGGCTTGAAAAAGGACCTTCAACTTTGGTCCCCCGAGGTCTGGGGCATGTGCACTTCCCTACCTCTCTTTTTATAAGATAAGAAAGGTTGGATATTATTTGGTTGGTTAAAACAAAGTCAGGGATCAAAAGAACATTGAATTGTCTCAATTCAACTGTAGGAAGTTGTAGATGGATTAGGAGTTAAGTAATTTGTAATAACATTGGTAAGCAAAAGAAAATTGGTGTAGTGTTAGCCACAGGAAATTAGGAATTCCGTATTTTACAGATCCTGAGTACACTGTTGGAGCACAGCAAGGTGTTAACTTAAGGCAAGAGGTAAATTGTGCTAATTTTGCATTACTGTGAGATAATACAAAATTTCAAGTGATAACACTTAGGAAACAGTTTATCACTTACAGTAGGCTTTGTACTTATGAAAAGCTCCAAGCAAATTTGTCTGTTGAAAAACTGAAGAATTGTGCCTTCAGAAGTCTTAACAGTGGCAGGTATCCTAAAATATTGCTGATTAAATGTGTTTAAACACCCCCAACCTAACCCTAATCTTGCTCCCTCCTCCTCCAAAAAAGGGGAGGAAAGTCAATGCACTTTTCTAGATTTTGTGGGGATTTACAGTTTGTTAGCTGGACTAACGCTTCAGATGCTTTAAAAAACAGTGTAAATACAGCCAAACATAACAACACACAACCACCTGAGGATGAGGCTTGAGGAAAAAAGGCAGGCAGATCTCAAATAAATTCCCACCCCAGA
>VZTN01013623.1:3237-20794 GCA_013400515.1 Erpornis zantholeuca | reverse complement strand
ATAAAAGTTGCAGAAAAAACAGGAAGTTTAATATACTTTTACAGGTATAAATAAGCATAATTGACTTAAGATGACTATAAAATTCAGTAATATTTGCTTCCATCATGATGATTAAATTAAATTAAAATCTATTCCAGTTGAACTATTTGTAAATGGTTTAATTTTTTCTCAATTATTTATTGAAATGTTTTACAAACTAGTTTCTGAAGGTAATTGAGGTAAGAGATTCAAATATACATTGTAGGGGCTAATTCTCACTTGATAAACATCAGAAAAATTCACACAACAGAGAAAATATCAGTTTTGAAAACTAGAGATCTCTGGTATGTGACTGATCCTGGAGCTAAGATTGGACTGATTCTGGACTGATGCTATTTGCTAGAATATTTACAGGAGCTGAACACAAAATAAACTCAATAACAATAATTGTAATAATTTTTTAAAAACAGATAGAATGTAGTCATTAAGTTCTACCTTGCTTTAACAGTATATGATTTTTCAGTTGCCTCATCTGTCTACTAACTGCCAGAAACCCATTATGTCACAGGATCATAGGAGGACATCAAAGCCTGATCAAGCTCCAAAAGGAGAATTTCACATTATCTAATTTTAAGAAGCTAGTTAAGGTATGCAAGTTAGAAAGCTTGTGTTTTGATACTCACAACAGAGCTCTTCCAGAAGAGACTTTTCCATCCAGGGCTTAGTACAGTGAATTAAGATTTAGGATTCTTCTAAGAATCACTTTAAAAAAAGCCATCTCTTTCCACCAGGTATAAATAAGGCAAGATTAGTGTAATAACTGGGACCCACAGAAATTTCATTCAAATTAGGCAGCATGAGCAACTCCTAACCTGTGTAGCCTTTCCTAGAACAGATGAAGAGAGCACTGAGACGACAACAGCAATTTTTAAAGTCTGAGACTGTTAAATTCATTATTATATCATGAATATGAAATCATGGCACAGTCCAGGAACCAGAACAAAATCTTTAATTTTCTCCATCCAGAAGCCCCATCATTCCCCAGACCCAGGGAAAAGTCAGGCAGAAATGTGAACTAAGGATGTGATGTAAGGAAAAGGAAACGATATCTGTTTGGATTTTGGCAAGATCAAAAAGCAAAAACTTTGAATGCTTGATATTGGAGAAATTCTTTAGGTAGGAAATAAACAGGGAATTTAGATGGTCTTAATAAGAAAATGTTTTGGAATTGAAAAGAGAAATTGGTGGTATCATTAGCAAAGAGGGGGAGGTGTGCAATCCTATTATAGTAGTTTTCCACAAAGTTTAGTATTACATTGATTGGAAAATACTAGATCTTTGTTTGGAAAATGCTAAATTGCTCTCAAATACTGAATGATTCCTGATATCAAAGTATTGCTAAATTACAGTGAATCAGATTGCAGGGAATCTAAAGGAGAAGTTAAATATCCTCTCTTAAGGATACTTGCATAGAAGGTAATATCATTTTTTATCATATGTATATTTTGACTAAACAGTCCTGTGAAATAAATAAGATTTACAATCCCAGATTTTTATATGCTTTAACACATAGCTAGCTCTAATAAACTACCAGTCTTACCAAGTTATTGATTCCTCATAATGACAATTCAGTGATAAAAATCTGGTAATCACCACTGAAATACTATAGAAAAAAAAAATTACCTTTGAGTAAAACATGTGAGGAAATAATTAACACCCAAGTTCCTTGTAGCTTCAAATTCAACATCAGAACTATTTCTCTTCTATCCTATCCCCAGAACATTTTTACAACATGAAAATGACAAAGTGGAGTTGTTAGCTTTGCTAGTCTAAGTGAATTTAAAGAGAGCAAAGGTAGACAGCAAATATTTGGTCAGAAAGATGTGTTAAGTGAACAATGGAACATTTGCATTTCTACCTTTTCTAATTTTACAACTTCCTATAAGGCATGGTGCTACTTTCTTATACTGCAAAACTCCAAATAATAGTTTTACAGTTCAAGTGGTAACTGTTGGGATAATAGGAACAGTTTGTGTCACAGGCTATTGGCCTCTGTTTGTCTGCTCTGTAACTGAAAAGAAGAATCAGATAAATCTTAGGAGTGTTTCAGTAAATTTGAACAACATGGCAAATAACTTATTTCAGTAATAATATATGTAAACTTATATTTGTCAGTCTTTAAGGTGAATGACACAAGAAAATACCAGAACTTAAGTAAGTAACTGTGTTCTCAGTGAAGGAATCTAACTTCTTGCAGAAAAGAAATAAGATGCCATGTTTTATTGTCAGTATTTAGTACTAAACTCTGGAACAACTATATCTGTCAAAACTTGAAATTTTTCATTTGTGCTTTTCTCTTCAAGGTGCCCTTTGTTTTAATAACAAAAGTGAACATATATGATGCATCGACTTGTCTCAGCTATCAAACAACTTCAGAAAAGAAAAAGTGTCTGGATATGGAAAGAAAGGAGGAATTCCTTCCCATTTTTGAAGAGTTCCCCAAGAGAGCTTAGAGGAAGATAGCATTGAAAATAATGCCTAGATGAATTAACAGAATAAAAGAAACAGATATGTCATTTCTAAAGATACATACAAAGGGAATTTCTGAAAATAAATAAAACTGGAAGTTCATATGCTGCTTCTATCACATTTTCTCTGTAAAGTAAAAATAATAATTTTATCAATATTTGTGAGGAAAAAGGCTATTTCTTAGTGACAGTGTCTCCTCTGGTATTAAGAATATGAGAGAGATTTATTCTAGTCAAGAGGACATTATTGGCAAATTTGAGGAAAAATTCACTAGTTTGCATTTTAACTGAAAATATATCTTAACTGAAACTATTGGGTTTCAGTTTTCTCCACTAGTTTTGATGTAATAGGATTAAAACTTCAGTTTTATCGAGTTATTAAAATTTAGAATATTGATTCTGAATCCTTCTCTTATGCAAGTAGTGGCCATATCTCTATGGGATTATTCAGAAAATGACCACCTAATGTATATTTAAGGGAAATAAACTGTTTTTGTTAATGTTGTTTACCTTCATTGTTTATCCAGTGAGAAACCATTGGGAAAAAGCAAAACAAACAAAACAAAGAAAAACAATTTTTCTTCTTGAGTGCTTGCAGCCAAAATTTTACAATACTGTGGATTTCAAGTACACATTTGAAAAGCACTGCACTGTGATTTGAAGTAAAAATCAAGCTAATATTTTAATTTTGATTTCCACAGTAAGAAGTATAAACGCAATGAAGAACATGTCTGAAATACACTATAATAAATGTTACTATTTAAAACATCTTTAATGCTGTGTTATTATTTAAAATAAATTATAAGAAGCTAGTAATGTTATTAATTTTTCTAACAGTTCTGATTGCTGTTCAACACCAAAGTGTCAAAAGATGCATTTTATGGCTTATGCTATATGTGGAAAAAGCATCTTATTGAATTTTTTTTCAGCAGCATATGTGTTTGATAGTTGACAGCAGTTTCTGAGAATTAGGCTCAGTCACCCAGGTTCTTCTGTCTTTTCTGTGTTTCCATATCCTGTTTAAAGTTCCCTTAAAAATTATTACCTTTTCCCCAGCCCACAGCACACCCTCTGCCTCAATGCATGTAACTATATTCACCTTCATTTTTCAGGCTTCATTTTTTTGTTCTTTGTAAGCTATAACCAAAGAGAAATCCTTGTTTTGATTCTAGTGAAATTTTTCACTGGTGTTTCAGAATGACATTGACTGAGTTCACTGCAGACATCTAACACTTCAGTGCTTCAGAGCAGGGGCCAGCTCCATTGCAATCATAGAATTGAATCATAGAATCATAGGATTAAATCTGGAGAAGACCTCTAGGAACATAGACTTCAACTTTTGACTAAACATGTCAACTAAATCATAGCACTAAGTGTCATGTCCAGTGGTTTCTTGACACTTCCAGGAATGGTGACTCCACCACTCCCTGGGCAACCTGTTCCAATGTTTAGGCACCCTTTGAGTGAAAATATTCTCCTTGATGTTCGACTTAAACCTACCCTTGTGCAGCTTGTGGCCATTCCCTCTTGTTCTGCTGTTGGCTATCTGCAAGAAGAAGGCAACACCCCATCTTGTTACAACCTCCTTTTGGTACTTGTACAGGGAATAAGGTCCCTCTTGAGCCACTTTTTCTCCAGGCCAAACAAATCTACCTCCCTCATCCACTCCTACAAGACTCACTCTCTAGACACTTCCCCAGCTTTGTTACCCTTCTCTGGACTCATTCCAACTCTTCACCAGTGTTAGGAACAGGGAAATGATCACTTCCATATTCCTGCTGGCCACACTATTTTTGATACAGGTCAGGATTCCATTGGCCCTCTTGGCCACCTGAGCACACAATGTCTCATGTTCATTGGCCATCAACCAGCACCCTCAGGTCTTTTTCTGACAGACATCTTTCCAGACACTCTTCCTCCAGCGTGTAGCATTGGATGAGGTTGTTGTGACCCACCCGTAGAACGCGACACTTGTTGAACCTCATAACACTAATCTCAGCCCACCTCTCCAGCCTGTCCAGATCCTTCTGTAGAGCCTTCCTGCCCTCCAGCAGGTCAAGACTTCCATGCAGCTTGCTGCTGTCTGTGACTAACTGAGGGTACACTTGATACCCTTGTGCTTATCATGCACGAAAACATTAAACAGGGCTGGCACCAATAGTGAGCCCTGGGGAACACCACTAGTGACCACCTGCCAACTAGATGAGACACCATTCGCCACCACTCTGTGGGCCTTTCTTAAATCCATGCTGGCTGGGCCTGAGCCACTGGTTATCCTCCATGGGCTGGACACTCAACGTGGTCTGCTCCATTATGGTACCGAAATCAGGCTGACAGGATTGTAGTTACCTGGATCCTCCTTCTTACTCTTCTTGTAGATGTGCATCATATTGCCTAATCTCCAGTCCTCTGGAACCTGCCTGGTTAGCCAGTATTGCTGGTAAATGATGGAGTGTGAATTGTCAACTCTTCTGAATGAGCAATAATAAAATGATGCCTTTTGTATTATTATAATGTCTCATCTTGCCTTGAAATACTTCCAAATTTGTTGAAATAATTAATCTTTAAAACAATCTTAGATTACACACCTTAGGTTACATAGAGTTAAATTAATTAAATTCTCCCCTGAATCAGTCTGAAATAGATATTCTTTCAGCAAGACAAGAGGCAGCACCTCCACCATCACTGACAGACACTCTAGATCTGTTTCATCTCCAGGATGAGAGAACCTGTGGGGCTTTCCTTAGAATTGCTCATTGTAGCTTCTCTGTAAACATCTAATAATTAACCTCCCTGATCTGAGGTCTGAGATCCTACTCTCATGTTCTCACAGACAGTCTTGTGGAGCTTTTCAAAGTGAAGAGGATGAGAACACAAAAAGATAAAGTCATATGTTGAAGAGAAAATTTAGTGGCATCACTCTAGAAACTCATTAGTAATGTGCCGTCCTATTTATTGCAGGCCTTGGAGAAAGTGTTGTGTATGGGGCAGTGATTTCAGGAAAGAAAAAGAAAAATATTTTTTTGCATAGGTTATTTTTTGTATGAGATAGATGGAAGAACACAGTTCGATCTTCTCATGACAGTAATGGTCTGGTGATGAGCAAGTTACCTAAACCAAACATTTTTAGAAATGCTTAGTAATTCTTGTTTTCTGGATTAGGAACTTTGGGTTTAGTAATGAGTATTGGCAACTGAAATGTGAAGCGGTTATTCCCATCATATTATTGTTACTTACTCCTAAAAGAAAAAAAAAAATCATCTTAATTGGTGGGTTTTTCCTTCAGATATTTGATGCTTTAAGAATAGGTTTTTAGTCAGTGATAGTTTTCTATCTCATTCATTGCTAATGGAAACAATTAACACCCTTGGGTGGTAATTTTAAACAATCTAAGAGAGGTGTGCTGCACCTCACCATTGACAACAGAAGGCAATGAGATGAAAAGCTTAGGCTAAATATACAGATGTAAAGTAGATAAGACAGAGTAATTCAAAAGTGATTCATAATTTTTGAAAATCATTAGAATAAAGTCATTAGTCTAAACTCACTATTTTCTAATAATGTTGTGTGATTTTCTGTACAAAAAGTATAATTTACTTTAACAAAGACTCTGAAAATATAAATAACTTTGAGTTTAAAATAAGTAAGATACTTGGCTAGAATTATTACCACCATCCAAAAAAAATCCTGATGGAAATTTTATACCTGTTCATGAAAAACACAGAAAATGTGAATCCTAATAGCTTGTAGGAAAAATTAATATCCAGCTGTAATTAAACAATTTCTTGTAACATTTATATACAAATAAATATAGTTTTCTGAATAAATGGAAAAACAAGGTTAAAAACATTACCGGAATTCTTGTGTACTTTTAGTTGTGGAATAAAAAGCTTAATCAGAGGAATATGCAAAAAAAAAAAAGCAATATTTGAAAACGTGTCATTGGCCCTGTGACTTCCCCATGCAGGTCCTGTGACCTTCTTTGAAGGTCCAGTGACTCTAGATACAAAATATGGTGTGACTTTGTGATAAAATAAAAGAAGCTGCTGCCCAACCAGTGGCAGAACAAAGAAAACAGTATTTTTCCAATACATGCTGCCTGAGCAGGGACACTATGAAGATTCTGAAAACAAACATTTAAAATCATCTGTAAAAAGACACAAATGCTATCCCTAATTAAGAACTACCGCAAGTGTTGTGATAAATTGAAGTTTGGGATCAGCTTAGATATTCAGTACCATGAAAACATGACAGGATTCCTATATATACCAGTCTGGGTGAGCTAATCAGTGGTTTTCCTTTTCCTCACCCTGCTGAGATTGATGTCATCTGTTTCATTTGAACTCCTCTCTGACACATGCCTTTCGCTGGTTACCAGGCAACCAACATCATCGGGAAAGCTAAACATGTGCATCAACTATTATTCACATCAATGCTTTTATATCAGAGTGCCTCAAAACACCTCTGCCAATTCACAATTTTGGTTTTCCAGCTTTCAGTCCCTGAGGAATGCCTTCACATCACTAAATTCAGAAGAAAATGGGGATGCAGTTTCTTCAAGCAAATAAAATTCTCTGAAATTTTTATTGAAAGTATAAATATTGATCTAGAAATCTGACAGCATGATTTGGGTTTATTTTTTTTTCTTAAACCCATCAAATAAAACCTTAAACCTTCACTGTTCATTAAGATCTCTTCAGGAAATATGTAATGAAGCAGCACAGCTGAAGTATACATGAAGATTTGAACTCTTTCTCACGAGGATATGTCATTTTATAATGGTCTTGAAGAGGTTTCGAGAATTGTGAAGAGTAGCATCAATACTGGGTTATTAAAAAATATATAAATAGAGAGATTCTGAAGTAATGAGATGAACCTATCAAGGCATTCACTGATATTTTTTCAGGTCAAAAATGAAAGCATAAATTCAATTATCATACAGTTTAATAACACTAATATTATTATCTGTAAATCCAGGGGCATATAATGATCATGATTGTGCTGTCTGGATGCTAGTCTGGAAAAGTCTGTATATAGGTGAAGTGGCTCCTTCAATGAAGCTTGTCAATTTTATTTACTGTTTATTTCTGATAGGATGTGGCTATCATGGTAATTAGCACAAAAATTGACAAGATACTCATTTCAGAAAGATTACATAGTAAAACCACCAAAGCACACACAAAGAAACATAAAAAGAAGTCCATAAAAAAGTGAAGTTAGTAGGCATGGAAACTTGTTAATATACATTTTTTATGGTCCAGTGATTTTGTAAAAAAGAAACAGAGCTTTAGACAAACCATAGTCTTTTGAAATGGTACAATTGAAAAATATATTAACACTTAATTTTGATCAGAAGCTATCGGAGTAACATCATTCTCACGGTGTAAGTGGGATTTGTTAATCATCTCACATTAGGAGAAGAGTAGTTTCATAGAATATTTACACTAAGAACTAAAACCTTTCCTAACTGGAAATGTTATTTTATTTATAATTATTTCTGCCTCTACCCAGCCCTCAGGAGACCCCATCTGGAGTACATGGAGCTCCTGAGTGGGTCCAGCAGAGAGCCAAAATGATTGAGAGACTGGAGTGTCTCACTGACAAGGAAAGGTTGAGGGAGCTGGGCCTGTTCAGCCTTTAGAAGAGATGGCTGAGAGGAGAGCTCATCAATGTCTGTGAGTATCTGAATGGAGGGTGCCAAGAGGATGGAGCCAGGCTCTGCTCTGTGGTGCCGAGCAATAGGACAAGAGGCAATGTGCAGAAAATGATGCACAGGAAGTTTTACCTGAATATGAAGAGCTTCTTTACTGTGTGGGTGACCATGAATTGGAAGAGATTGCCTAGAATAGAAATATTCAAAAGACACAATCCAGAGTAATATGTCCTGCCTGAGCAGGGAGTGTGGACTAGCTGAGCTTGAGTGGTCCTTTCCAACCTTACCCATTCTGTGATTCTGTGATTTATTTCTTGGTTGTAATTTCTTTATGTTTATCTCTGTATTCAAGCTTTTACTGTATTTTTTTTTTAATATAAAGTCCACAGTACAGATTTTTTTTCCTTTTGTATGTCATGTGGCAGGACACAGTAAGTAAAATGACATAATTGTTTCAATTTTTCCAGAGTGACAATAAAGTGAAGTGGAAATTGGAGATGTTTTCCCCAGTTTTTTACTGTCAGAGAGAATTCATTAGTAAAACCTATACAGTCTTGTACTAGCTTAGTTCATACCAAATTGGAATAAAAGATGACAGGATTTGGAAATTGATTTACCAGTTGTGCTCCACACTAATCGTATCAAAGGGTGATTTAATTTTTTTTAACCTGAATCCTTTTATAGATGGGATTAACTACATTTGACAAACATGTCCCTAATAATAACTTCCTAAGATTTTGAAAACAAAAATGTCTTTCAGAGTATGTATAAGAATATTCCCTGGCAGGATCTGGGTCCAAATATAATGGTTTTATACACACACACACACAAACAAACAAACAAGTGTATATAAACATATTCATACACATGTAGCCGTATATATATATATGTTAGCATATATTCCCCTCTCAACATCATAATTGTGTATGAGAAAGCCATTAACTAAGTCATAGGCAGTAACTTTTGTCCTTTAATTATGGCCTTGGCTATTCATTTCCTGTAAACACAAACTCACCATCTTTCAGAGAAATTTAGAAGACTAACAATCACAGGAACCCAAAATACCCACCAAAGTTACAAATATAGATAACTGCTTCAGTTCAAGCCTGTATGACCATCAAAATATTATTTTAAAAGTTAACTTTTCATTAAAATACTGTACAAATTAAGAGTAGTGTTGTTTTGCAGAACTTGCTGAAGCTAGCTTGTCTGAAGAAAATCCTGGCACAAAATTGATGTTGGAGGACCTAGGTGGATCTTTTGAACACAAATTTTAATTTTGTGCTTTTGTTTAATGCTAAAATGAAAATTTAATACATGGGACAAAAACCATTCAGTAATCACACAGTATGTGAAAGCTTACAGTGCAGAAACCAATATAAGTTCATAACCAGGCTAGTAGGAGGTCTCCAGTTGCTTAATTGTTAAGAATAATTCATTAGCAATCAATTTGTTCCTGTTGTAATTGTCAAGAGAGTTCATACTTGGTTCATATGTTCATACTTATGTTCCCCTGAGTTGCACAGTTTCTATCATTCAAACTCAGTTCTATATTTGTGAATATATCTGTTGAATTTTTAAAAATAATTGCCCGAAAAAAATTAAATCTATAATGTTCCTAAAATTTATAAAGATGACCTCAAGGACTGTACATGGAAGAAATGTTAGAAGATAGAAATTATATAAATGATAGATAGAAATATTTAGGACAACTAGGAAACAGAAAACAAATCAGTTCTAAAATTATAAACCATATATTATCTTACTGCCAGTAAAAAAAAAAAAGGAAAATGCCAAAAGACCGGAAAGTGAATGAACCTATAAAACTATTTTATAATTAAAAATTAAGTTTTTCCTTCCCAGCATCAAGGCCAGGCTGATAGGGCGGTAGTTCCCTGGATCCTCCTGGAGGCACTTCCTGTGCTTGGGCAAAACCCTTGCTGACTTTCAGTCAGCTGAGATCACCCTGGTTAGACAGGACTGATGACAAATGATGAAAAGTGGCTCGGGGAGCACTTCCACCAGCTCCCTCAGTATCCTTGTGTGGGTTCCAACCTGCCCCACAGTTCTGTGTGTCTAAGTAGTGTAGAAGGTCGCTGACCATTTTCACCTGGATTATGGAGTCTTCCACTTCCTGTTTTCTCAGGCAATTGCTGATCAAATCTGGCCTCGAGGCTGCCCAAGACTTTGTCTCCTGCAGCTTTTCAACCCTCTTAATCTTATTTCCCAAATTAGCAAAAGTAGCCATTTAGGTTAGCTTTTATAAATCCTGAGATCCCCTTCACAACTGTTATAGCACAAATTGAAGTTGTAATTAGTATATTAACCTTTATTTCCACAAAGATAGCAAAATGTATCCAGTAAAAATATGTTTGATTCCAGAAGGTGTGGAGTGGCCCATTTCTTCTGTTTTCATATGCAGTTTGAAATAAAGAGTGAAAAGGAGCATCAGGTCACCATTGTAGGCAGTATTTTGTAATGTAAAACACAGTATTGAAATTTTATTGAAAGACTGGGAATGATGGACCAGTAGTTAACACAGTCAGTATAGCAACAGTTGTCAAGCCATGCCTGGAAAGTGTAGGTGTAAGTTGTATAAGAGACATAAATTGTTCCAGCATTACAACCGTGTTCTGTAAACGGCAGCTTATGAACAAAGATAACAATATATTGATGCAGTCAAGTTTTTAAAAATTACAGGATGTGTAAGGATATCACCACATTCATACCTGCCTCCTTGAAAATGCTCAGGAGCAGGTACTAAGCAGCCACATATTTGTCACGAATTCAGAAACTGACATGCTTTGCTTTGTTTTTGAAATCCCCACTGAGTGCTCTTCTGCATTCTCACACAAAGAGTCTCTGCTGAATATTTGTTCTGTAGCAAAATTTTGTCTGGACTTGTGGTGAGATCCAGGTGGATTTGGAGTCTGGGTGACATCTTGTGGGTGAGGAGATTGTGCTGGCTACCGTCCTCCAGCACCCAGCACTCCCAGCTGTGGGTTAAGCCAGCCCTGGAAAGGGGCCCCTTTAACAGAGCAGGGAGGATTCAGAGCCTTTGCAGACCAGCACTGCATAAATTAGCACCCAATATCAGGAAGGCTTGAGAAATGAAGAGGTCCAGCACATCTGTACATTATAATTTGTTTCTTTCATGGTGTCTGGCACATGGCAGTTCTCGTACAAGCAGCACAGGAGGAAATAAATGGATTTGGGAATTGTTCAAAAGACAAATGGCTTTTTTTCTTAGTTAATTATTTTTATACAACACAGGAATGGGGAAATCTTCCTCCTCTTTCACTAAATATACACAATGTATAATATATTCCAGGGAAAAACAAGTATTTGAAAAGTAACTTTAATTGTCTTTTCTGAGCCTGAAGGTAGTCAAATATGTTATTGATTAATTTTTAAAGTTAATTTATATTAAAAAATCTATTGTTTCACTATGATAAGAAGGTTTTGAATATTTTAATAAAAAATACAGGATCTTAAGAGGATAGCAATTTGAATGGCCTTATAGTGCCTTTTGAATCTGCAGAAATATTTTATATATTATTATATTTTCTTAGTAGTGAACAGAAAAGCCTATTTTAGAATTAAATGAAACACATGTATACTGGGGCTTCTCTTTTTTATTATAATATAAATACCATTTCTGCATTCTGAATGATGGGTTTCTAATAAATATCTCCAGTGTCTTAGTCTTGACAAGTGACAGCACCAACAATTGCACCATTTTCCTAAAAGTGAAGATGCATATGAAGATACTTACATGCTTCACACAGACTACAGCTTCAGGCACATATTGGTTGCAAGGTTCACTTTGTTTTCTGCTTTGTAAGCGTGGACAATCACAGCTGAGAAATACTCTCAAAAGTTCACAATTAAAACTTCTTTTAAAATTATTTTTTAACAGTATGTTTTGTGGTTTTGTTAAGGATAATTATTTTACACTCAGGATGCCTACTGTTAAATAAGAGGATTTGTTGTCAGAAAATTTAAGTGAATTTTTATTAAAAGGTTTCATATATTCAGAAATAAAGCTTTGTTGTCCAACCAGAACTAAGAGTCTGATTAATAAGGTAATTATTTCAATAATATTTAGTGCTGAGTTCAGCAATGTAACAGGAAAAAAAAGACACAAAGAAAATATGTAAGATATGTCACACTTTACTTATGCCTGCACAATTCACTTTTGCACCTGTAACCTTTTGCACCTAACCTAATTTTAGTTCTATGAGTAGCTGCACATCAAGACATTTCCTTTAGTAATACCTCTTATCAGTGCAAAAGGGCTACCTCTTATCAGTGTTGTAGGCTAGCAATATTTAGTAGTGTTCAGAAACACATTAGAAATATGAAGCATAAAGAACTTAAAGGAAAAAAAATAAGATATTATAAGTAGAGTGTGAAATATTTTTTGAGTTTTGCAAGTCACTTGTAATGTTCCTGTTACATCAGAGGCAGCTAATACTGTCCTTCATTAGATTAAGAATCCTACCATATCCATCCAGTATGTATTACCTTAAATTATTCTTTGCCAAAAATTATGCTAAATGCCAACAATAGTTCTTGAAGCTGTGGTGTTTTAATTATAAGCTTGTCAAAAATTATCAAGAAGATTTCTGATTTTATTGCTTGATTTACAAGACTTAAATATATTTTAATATATATTTTTCTATTTCATCTCATAATCAAACACTTATTCCAGGCTAGTTATCTTTATTTAAGTATTGTATGTGAAGAAACAATACTGAGTTTTTTGAAAGTAAAATAAACTATTTTTCTAATACTATGAAACTTGGCCTCTACCAACTTAAGGTTATTTTTAATGAGACTTCAAAATCTTTTAGAATGTTGTGAGTGACTTGAGAAAAAAAATGTGACCATACTTATTTCCTGTCTCTTGAGGGAGATCAAGTTTCCAATAAACAGAAATTAGCTAACCATAATTTTTTATTATATTGCAAAATTGGAAATAATATCCTTTCTTTCAACAACTGCACATACTGTACAATTGAGTGTGAATATTATTTAGGAACAGTCATGACTCAACTTGCCTATTTTTGCTTCAAAATAATTATTGTAAAATAATAAAAAAAGCTTCAATTCTGTCAGTTCTGAGAGAAATGCTCATAATAATTCATAGTCAATAAGAAAAGCAAATAAAGTAATTAACTTAGAGGGCCTAAGCCCATGATTTTAATGTAGAGAAAATAATTGATAAATACCTCAAAAAATGCCTTTGTGAGTGATTTAACTCTTTAGTCATTGGCATGGCAATTCAATGGTAGTTACAGCAACTGCATTTAACCAACCTAGTCCAGCTGAGCCCACATCAACAGATAAGTGAAAGAGTTGTTTTAAGAACATATACATCTTTGTTAGTACCAAAGAAAATGAAATACAGTTATCAAAATATATACTGATTTTCAAAGGATGGCAGAGCTAAAGTCTGCCTTCACTAGAGCTTTATATTCAAGTTCACTCTCAATTTCCTTCCATTAGTCCATAGAGTAACACTATGTTAGTTTGAATGCTCTGTATCACAGAAAAACATGTTATCCAGAACCACTTACATGCAAATTAGAGCATACAAATTCATGTTGACAGACCATTACTTAATGTGAATAAAACATAATTTTTTTTCTGTTTGGCGGTAACAAAAAAACAGACATCAGAGAAAAGCTGATGATGCATCTTGCATCCCTGAACATTGACTTGGCCAACACAAATGCCCAAGAACCTGTGAACTGATGGTGTCACATTTAATGGAGTAAACGTACAAATCATCTCTGTATAGGGATGGTCTCTCTAATTTATGACATGATTTTCAAAATGTACCTCCGTGCACCCAACTAAAATTATTTTCCCATTTCGATGAAGTAGTGGTTAGCTCTTTACAGTTTTCTGACTTTTAATGCTCTGCAGGGAAAATCTCCATTGCAGCAATTAAAAAAAGGCACTGACTACAGACTTTCCTTCAAATGCTTTCACAGACCCTAAAGGATGATAGCAGTGGCAGTGAAAATGGTCTTAAAGATATCTTTAAAAGAAATGTACCCAGTGTCCTAGTTCTTCCTGAATTCTCAGACTATTATGGTCAGTCAAGATGAATGAATATCCCTTTTTCCTGCAAGCCACAGTCATCTTCATAAGGTTCCTTTTTGTGGCCAGCAGCATTTATCTTCATCACATTAATGATGAATGACACTTCTTGCAGCACTGTATGAATTAGAAGTTCTCTCATTCTTGATATAAGTTGGACAGATCAGCTTTTTTTCTGTTGGCTTTGGGGAATAAAATAGGAGTAGAAAGAGAAAACACAGGGCAGAGATAATTCACAACATTTTCAAACACACAATGTGTGAATTTGTAATTTGCACTAGCATTCAAATGGGAATGATTTGATAGAGTATTATTATCAGCATTAATTGGTCCTATATATATAGATATACAAAAAAATCTTCATTCTGTATAGAAAAAATTTCCTTTGAAGTAGTCAGCTATTTTATTTATGAAACTACTTGTATTCCTGGAAATAAAAAAAATGTATCATTACTTTCAGATAAAAAATACAGAGAACATTTTAAAACCAATTTTTTCATAGTGTTCATCATTGAAGTCCAAAATTAAGAGATGTTTCAGTAACCTTCATAAGTGAGAATATTATTTCTATTATTACATTTTTTGCCTTTAATGGGAAAACTTGTATTGAAAATGCTACTAGAACACAAAAGATTTGATTTTGACTTTTGTATCTAGCAGAGCATTGTAGATGAATGGCATGTTTTACTGGAAGTCTCAAGTGGAACATTCATAGTCCTCAGCACATCCTGTAAGTGAAATAATAAGCTTTCATATGGCTTAGTTTTCTGAGGTTACAAAATCTCTCTCTAGTGTGGGCAAGATATTCCTTCAAAACTAATCACTTCTTCTATAACTATGTCTCTTCTACAGTCCTACTGAATGTAAGAGATATTGGGTCAATGCTGGAGTTTATAGTGTTGTATTTAATTTCTCCCATTGTCATCTTGAGACTCTCTGAATATGATGTCTTCCATTTACCATCCAAACAGAAAATATTGGACTCAACTTTACCAGACTAATGCAATCTACATTTTCAAGATCAGGAATTCATGCAATCTTAATGATACTTTTCGAAAGGTCAAATGCTAAAAATTTACGGAAGCCAGAAAGCTGGGATTGAACTTGACAATCAGTACTGGAAATTAGTATGACTAATGCTTTATTGTCAGTGAGAATTTAATGATAGTCTGAAAGAAAATATCTACCTCAATTCAAGATTCTAAACTATGGACTATATTCTTTGTCTTTTGGCATGCGAATTGATAAACTCACAGTGAAACAAGCTAAAAAAAAAGATGCCTTGACTGCTTTCTATGCAGCAGTGCAGTGCTAAGAGAACACATCACTTCTGTGGGAAAAACCTGTCTGAAAGCTGCCTTCCTCTGATATTTGCAGTAGGTAACTACATGTAGGTATTTTCACCCAGATCTTTGTCTTGGCCTATTCAAAGTTTAAGAAATTACAAATCTGGATTTCTTTCACAATCTTACTTTCAGTACGATCTATTTGGACATAATTCAGAACATGAACTGGGATGATTGGCTCTTTTTTTTTTTCTTCTTTTTTTTAATGCAAGGTAATTAATTATTTTCTAGCTGAATAAATAATGCTCTTATTTTCTTGCCAAAAAGGAAAACAGATTAAAGCTGTGTATTCCTGTAAATAAGCTTGGGAAACATTTATCAGGTCACCTAAAGGACCCTGATCAAGGAAAGATGATGGGAGAGAGATGTTAAATCATACAACTTCATCAAGCCCTGGCTGTTAACATACTTAGCAATAGAATTTTAGGTACCTAAAGAAAGCTGACCATTTCAAGAGTGATGAGAACCACTCTCGTACTTTGATTTTTAAAGCAGAACAGAGGTACCCAAATCCATTTGTGGATCATCTCCTTCACCATTCATTCTGGCTTCCAGTGTTTGAGCTCTCAACTAAGTATAGATTAATTTATGAAATTATTAGAAACCTCTGTTTTTACAAGATTAGAAAGAAATTAAACAGTAATAGATTGGTTTTTTTATTTTTTTTTTTTTAATGTGTGATCCTCTTTTAGACGAAAAATTTTACAAAAATTTTACAGAAAAGAAAAGGACTTTTGCAAATCTGGAGTGGATACAGTAGCCATCCTCAGCTAAGTAAACCTTTATACACTTAGCCTTAATCCACAGAATACAATTTGCTTTCAAAATATCTATAAAACACAGCCGAAGCAAAATGGATATTCTTTGTACATTACTCTCTTACTTCCTCCCAGAAAACTCTGGTTTTCCTCAGCTTTTAAGCCAGACAGTAAGTGACACAGGTTGATTCAGAAGCAAGATGTGAATCTGTTGTTCTTAGAGCCAGTAACTGCCTCTCAGAAAAACCTTAAACTGGATCTGGGGTCTGGACAGTGGGATTTGACAGCCCTCCAGGGGTTAGTTCCTTCCCCCTTGCTATCAGTGCAGTCGTCACCCCTCGAGGTGGAGGGTGAGAAGGACCTCTATGTCTCCTGTCAGAACCAGGGTATGCTTTTGCTATGCATTTAAACCTACAGTCCTCTTGCAATTCCAGTGCAATCTCCTGAATGGAACCCCAGCCACAACATTTTGTCAGGTACAGTCATGAGTTGCACCACAAGACCCCATGGCATTTTTTAGTTTTTGTGAAAAATGATTGAGAAGAAAGAATTCCC
Source organism: Erpornis zantholeuca (assembly GCA_013400515.1). Lineage (NCBI taxonomy): Eukaryota > Metazoa > Chordata > Aves > Passeriformes > Timaliidae > Erpornis > Erpornis zantholeuca. The sequence goes on along the minus strand of VZTN01013623.1, from coordinate 3,864 downwards.
ATTCACACTGCATTTTGCACACCACGGCAGTTTCCCATGTTCAGAATAGAGGATTAAATGTTTTTATGGAGAGATATTTTGTTTTTATAAAGTTCAATAAACAATAACTGCATAAATCCCTCATAAGCAAATATAAAAGAGGCTTATCTTCCAGCTCATAGGAGAGGAGCTTAATATCAACTTTTTGGAGCAGCGCTGGGTAAACATTTCAAAAGCAATTAAAAAAAGTAATCCTTGATTTTTGATAAAGAAGTTGAACATCCAGTGACTTGTAAACATATAAAAATATTTTTTTAATTGAAGAGTATTATATTGTGAATAACTACATGCAACCTCTCAGAAAAACAAGTAAAAGGTTATTAAACAGTGAGAGTGAGCATTTGTTTTACACTTGTTTTAAAGACTTCTTTATTGACATGGTCATTTTCATCAGCTCCAGTGTAAGCAACGTAACTTTGTTTTGCAAACAAAAAAAAATCCCTGAAAATACATGAAGGGAAATTGAAAGCTCAATATCAAATCAACATCTGGATTCATATAAAATTCCCATGGTAGCAGGTCCTAATTTCTCCATAAAACATGGTTATAGCTAAGAAAACAATTATTGTTTTTATTTTATTGGGCTCA
>VZTN01013621.1:0-23139 GCA_013400515.1 Erpornis zantholeuca | reverse complement strand
GTCGCTTTACGGCGGAGCGCTGGGCTAGGCCCCGGGATCCGCCGGGATGAAGCAGAAAAGGAAAAACGGGAAAGGTAAAAAAAAAGGGAGCCCGGAGAGGTTGGAGCGTGTCCGGGGGAGGGAATGGAGCTGGGAGAGGAGCGGCCGAGGGAGCTGGGAAAGGAGCTCAGCCTGGAGAAAAGGAGGCTCAGGGGGGACCTTGTGCCTTGTGGCTCTGCACAACTCCCCGAGAGGAGGGGGCAGCCGGGGGGGTGAGGGCTCTGCTCCCAGGGAACAGGGACAGAGAAGAGGGAATGGCCTCAAGTTGTGCCAGGAAAGGTTCAGGTTGGATATTAGGAGGAATTTCTTCACTTAAAAGGGTGTCCAGCCCAGGGCAGTGCTGGAGTCTCCATCCGTGGAGGGATTTAAAAGCCGTGTGGATGTGGCACTTGGGGACATCAGAGGTGGCCATGGCAGTGCTGGGGATGCTTGGACTCTGTGGTTTTGGAGCACTTTTCCAACCTCAAGGTTTCCTTGATGTCTGTGTGTGTGCGGTGGGAACGCGAGGTCAGCCTCGCCCCTTTCCTGCTGTTTCCGAGGGGGTGAAGAGGCAGCCCCGACCTTCCCGAGGCTTTGGGGACCTTTCCCCGCTGTTTTTCCCTGGAAGGCGGAGCCCTGGGCACCCAGGTGGTGCTCGGGAGTTCGCCTTGTCCCAACTCCCGGGAGCAGAACGGGGAGTCCCGGTGTTACCGGGCTTGCTTTTCTCGGGCTTTTCCCTGAAATCAGAGCGGGAAAAAAAGCTGGAATATTGGGCAGCAAACCATGCGGGGAGAGAGAGAGAGAGAGAACAGATGGGAATAGCTGAGGAAGCTGTGCCAGGGGAGATTTAGGATGGATTTTCGGAAAAGGTTCTTCCCCCAGAGGGCGCTGGAACAGCTCCCCAGGGAATGGTGACGTTCCCAAGGCTGCCAGAGCTCCAGGAGAGTTTGGACAGCGCTCCCAGGGATGCACGGGGTGGGAATTTTGGGGTGTCTGTGCAGGGCCAGGAGCTGGATTTGATGATCCTGGTGGGTCCCTTCCCACTCAGGATATTCCATGGTTCTCTGGTTTTAGAAAATGCAGCTCCTTGGTGACAGGGAATGTTCCTGCCATGTTCCCTGTGAGGGTGGGGACGCCCTGGGATGGAATTCCCAGGGAAGCTATGCCTGCCCCTGGATCCCTGGAAGTGTCCAGGGCTGGGCTGGAGCAGCCTGGGATGGTGAAAGGTGTCAGGGTTGGATGGAAATGAGCTTTAAATTCCCTTCCCACCCAAACCACTCCATGATCCCATTCCATGTGACTCCAAATTCCTGAGCAACCGAGAGCAGGTGCCCCCATGGTGGCAGAGGCAGGAAAATCTCTGACTCTTTGCTGTTTTTGCTCCGTTCCTGTTGCAGGGGAGCTCAGCCAGGCCGAGCTGATGGTGATGACCATCGCTGACATCATCAAGCAGCTCCTCGAGGCTCACGAGCAAGGAAAAGATGTGGATCTCAACAAGTGAGTGCCTCAGGGGTGGCTCTGGAGCTGATCCATCAGGGATGGGCACCTCCTGTGCTTCCCCTTACACCCAGGTTTCATTTTCACACCATTTCTCTCATATCTTTTGATAAGAGAGGTGCCAAGATCAGGAAATTCTGGGCTGATTGGAGTCCCAAAATGGGTGGGATTGCTGAAAAACTCCAAGAAACTCTCATTGCCTTTTTTTTTTACCATCATTTTGTAGTCTCAAATCCACCAGGGAAAAGAAATGTTAATATGAGAATAACATTAAATCAGATTTTTTTAGTGCTAGGCAAGAGGTGAAGTTGGTCACAGAAACTTCTTCCTCCAAATATGTGGAGCAATAAAACCTGAAGTTGTTGTTTACAGAAATTTCTTCCTCCTTTGTTTATTGATGTGGAATAATAAAAGCTGAATTTTCACCACTTTTATTGCCATCACTGTCACCTTTTTCCTGGAAATACCTGCCAGGAGATGAACTCAGCTACAGGCTGGGTGCATAGGGGTTCAACACATGGATCAAACCCCTGGCAATGGACAAGCCAGAGCCTTGGCAGCCTGCACAAAGTTAGGCTGAGACCATATTTAAAAGGAAAACGTGCAGGAAATAAAAAGAATTAAAAATCATCAGCGGTTTTGAGTTTATTTTTGGTGCTTTAGCACACAATGCAGCTGATGGCTTTTTAATACTTTTATCAGGAGAGCAAAACAAGGAGTTCCTCCCTGGATCTCCATGGACCTGGTGGAAATGAGGACTTTTTTGGGGTCATTTTGGGTATTTCTGCTTGCAGGCTTGATGGATTTTGTGGTTTTTGAAACAGAGTTGTTTTGGTTTTTTTTTTAAAAGTTCTATACTAGGTAAAGAAGGAGTTGGACTTACAGATTTTTGCTTTTTGTGTTGTCTATTTAGTTCTTATTTTAAATTTTGAGCTCAGTTCCACACTTGAGTTTGGCACTAGAGGATTTACACTGCAAAGGTCATGAGACTAAGAATGCAGGGCTGGTTTAAAGACTTTTTATTCAATTAACTGTTAAAACATAAGATATTTATAATTTTGTGTTTATTGAGATTTATAATTTTGTGCTCATCATGTTTATCATTTATTTTTAACACGTTTCTTTTACTTTAAATTCATTTTATTAGTGCTTTTGTGTTACTACTACTGCAGAAAATGGAGAGAAAGAAGAAGAAAATCTTCTAACTCAAAACTATAATTTTTTACTCTGTGATAAACTAAACTGTAATTGATTTTATATTTTTGATATTTTTCATTTATCTCTAAGTGTTGCAAGTTTTTCCCATGAGCACAAACCAAAGACTGTGTCCTTTTGGGGTCCCAACGAGGATCTCAGACCCCCCCAGTTTGAGAAGTTTTCTAACCATTTTGGACTCCCAACAGAACTGCTGGAAACGAGGACTTTTTTTTTTTGATCATTTGGGGAATTTCTGCTTGCAGGCTGAAGACCAAAACCTCAGCCAAGTATGGGCTGCCAGCACAACCCAAGCTCGTTGACATCATTGCTGCTGTCCCACCCCAGTTCCGGAAGGTTCTGCTGCCCAAGCTCAAGGCCAAGCCCATCAGGACAGCCAGTGGGGTGAGCATGGCCACCATCCCTCCTTCCCTGGCTACTCTCCCTGCTCCCAGCCCCAAACCAGCTTGGATTCCTGCCCCAAAACCAGGCTGGGGAATGGCCTTGGCACCTTCAGGGTTGCCTTTTCCGTGCCCCTTGTGCCCAAGGGTTTGGAAAGGTTTTGGGGGGAAGGTTCCTTCCTTGGAGGTTTTCCTGGTGCTGCTCCATCCCTGCAAGTGTCCAAGGGAAGGTTGGATGGAGCAAGCTGGTGTAGTGGAAGGTTTTGGGGTTGGAATGGGATGAGGTTTAAGGTCCTTCTGATGCCAGAAGGATTTTTTGCTTTTTCTTTTATACCCCTCTTACATACTTTGAAATATAGTTTTCTGCTATAAAATATAGTTTTCTACTATATTTAAATATAGTATTCTCAGTGCTTTTAGCCCACACACTTGGAACTTTCCAGGCCTGGTAACTCAGCTCAGCCCCACGGCACCAGGAGTTAAACGAGGAGAGCAAACATCCTAGGAGCCCCAGACACCAAGGTCCTCTCTGAAACATATTTTTGTAAACTAAAAATAAGCCCAGCCAAGGAAAAAGTTCCTCAGAATGGAAAGTTCACTTCAGCCTCTCGTTAGAAAATCTTTGATAAATATGCTAATTAGCAAGGCCTCTAATTGTGTGTATTTCAGTGTGAAAGTGTGCATGCATTTTTGGAGCATTCCACCTGGACCAAGTGCTGTACCCAAAGATCCTGATATAATTACCAAAGTAAAAACCCCTTTTTTCCCCATAAACCATGTTTTAGGTTTAATTTTAAGACCAGAGCAAGGCAACACTTCCAACCCAAACCATCCCAGGATCCTCTGAGGAAAAAGGGGAAGTGTGTCCACATCACTGTGGATTTTTGAGCAGAGCAGTTCATCTTGAGAGTAAAACACCTCATTTCCCATATTAGACCCCAGTTTATGCTGGAACATGAAAACATTAAAGAATAGGATTCCTATTTTTTGCTGGTTTCATTCTCCCCTTCATGGGTGAGCCCATGGCTCTTTGAGGTGTGTGAAAAACAAGGTTCACTCCTGGGAAATTTTAAAAGGTTTAATGAAAAGGACAATAGGAGACAGAAATAAAGCAAAGAGTTAATACAGCTGGGTGCTTGGCATGATGCCAGGGGCACACCTTAGCTAACAAACCTCTTCTGTTAAATGCCTGAGTCTCACACATATTCATACATTTCTATGCATCATTCAAATATTCCTTTTTTTGGTAACTCTTGGGTTTCAAGTTCCCCCCATCCTGTTGCTGTTTCCTTCTTGCAGGTCTGTTTAAAAGTTGATAATCCAGTGTGGTCCAGTTCTGCTGAGCACATCCTCTGCTCATCCTGTGCTCCACATTCAGATCAATAACTCCTTCCTTCCAAAATCTTAGGCCCATAGTTCTTATCTTGGCCAGATGGTCCAGGAATGTGGGAACTTCCTTGCTTATCTGTTGCTATCCTGAGCTACATGAGAAAAAGGCATTCTACATATCATGATAAAATCCTAAGAAATCACACTACTATTTCTAAGAAACTCTATCCATGCAACTAAGTTCTCTAACATCACACATGTGACATTCATTTTAATATTTACAAAAAACCAATAATACAACGAGCACTTCTAACAGGTGGCAGCCCAAGCACAGAACACCTTCAGACAACCCCACAGACCTGCAAGCAGCTCTTTATTTTGGTCACCTCAGAGGTGACCAGTGTCATTTGTGCTCCCTTTGCCCCCTCAGATCGCCGTGGTGGCCGTGATGTGCAAACCCCACCGCTGTCCCCACATCAACTTCACGGGCAACATCTGCGTGTGAGTACAGCCTTGGGGACTGTGTGCCAGCCTTGGGGACACTCCTGGGACAGCAGGGGCACTGCAGGGGCTGGAGTGTGGCCTGGGAAGGGTTTGGAGCAGTTGAGGGAGCTGGGAAAAAGGGGTTCAGACTGGAGAAAAGGAGGCTCCGGAGGGAATTTTCCTCTCTGGAGTTCCCTGGGAGGATCTAGGTGGGCTCTGCTGCCAGGGGATGAGGGACAGTGATGCCTTAAATGGCTCCCTAGAAACAGAGAGCAGACAGGAATAAAGGAATCAAGGAGGGATTGATTGCAAAGGCCTTCAGAGGTACACTCTGGGCTCCAGAGGCTCCTGCCTCAGTGCATCCCAACATGGACAAGGACAGCTCACGAGTGCTTCCCACTTTGATATCAGCATCAATTCCCCAAGCAGGAGCCAGGCAAGGATGGAATTTGCCCCAGCTTGCCCCCCTGTCCCCAAGATGAAGGTTTGCAGTTCTTGTTCTGAGTGTCCTTGGAGAGCAAACTAGATTTTGTCATGTCAGTGTGAGCATAAGAGAACAGCACTGAACGAGCTCCAGGGAACTTCAGAGTTACACTGGGCAGGGCAGGATTGGAAAAATATAGAAGTTAAAACCTAAGGTATCAACAGGATGAGAGGGAACAGCCTTGGGTTGCACCAGGTTCAGGTTGGATATTGGGAATAATTCCTGCCTGGAAAGGGTTGTCCAGCCCTGGCACAGTTGGATTCCTCATCCCTGGAGGGACTGAAAAATCCCTGTGGAAGTGGCACTTGGGGACATGGATCAGGGGTGGCCTTGGTGATGCTCTTGGATGCCTTTTCCAGCCTCACTGTGATTCCATGACCCAAAAGGACATTTTTTCCAGCATTCCTGGATGAATCCAGAGTTGCAGCAGCAGCGTTTTGGGGTCCAGGCTCCCTTTCTGCACAACTGCCAGGTTGTTTACACCTCCCACATCACCCCAAAATCTGCTTTTTTTTCACCTTTTCCTCAAGGAGAAAAATCTCCTTTCACAACCCAAACCCAGCATTCCTTAGCAGATTCCCACCTTCATGATTATTAATTCATTATAAAATTTTTAATGATCAGAGGAGATTTGTGTCCCTGATTTGGGCTGTTGCACCCCTGGCCAGAGGAGCAGGTGGGAGATTCCAGATCCTGCAGGGAAAGCAGCAGGATCTGGGAATTCTGAAGGTGGTGAGCCAAGCCCCACCTGAGGAGGAGCAGGTGTTGCTTGCAGAAAATTCCTTGCTGCTCCAGTGGCTCTGGAATGACAGAGCACAGATGGAGGGGAGGCCTCCAGCTGCCAAAACCTCCTGGAATAACTCAGTTTTAGCTGAATCAAAGAACATAAGCTTGGCTTACCTCAAAGTCTCTTCCTCAGCTGGATTCTGTGCCCCCAAAATCTCATCCTGGCTGTGCTCTTCCCATCATTTCCTTCCCAACATTCCTCATCATTCCCAACTCATCCATGAATTCCCCTCTGGTTTTGTTTCAGCTCCTGTGTTTGAGCTGTTCCAGGTCATTTTGTGCCTGAAGTGCCTTTGACTGCTCAGCTCTCTGCCAGCAAATGAACGTGGGCACGGTGATTTGCTAATTAATTTTGGGATGATGAGGGATGACTCGGGGTGAGCTGGCAGTGAGGTAACGAATCAATTAATCCTGGGAAGCAAACGAGGTTGGTTTGGGGGATGTGGCCTTGTCCTGGGAGCTGCTCCATAAAGAGAATTCCCTGGATGCTCCCTCACCTTTCCCGAATTGTCCACCCTCCTGTCTGAGTTCTTTGAGCTCTTGGAATGTTTTATCCATTAAATAACACATCCCAAAGCTCGGGAAACAAATGCAAATGAGCTTTCTCACCATCCAAATGTTGAAATTCCCGAAATTTCTGGAACAGCAGGTGGTGGGAAAGGGTAATATCCCTGTTTTATGTCTTTCCATGCCAGAGAGAAATCATATTCTGCATGGAATAAAGCAATGCTCTTGAGAGAAACATGGAAAATACTCAAACTGTAAAATTATTATTTAAAATCAACGAATCCATGTGTAACTTGTGGGAAAGGTGTGGCCCTAATTTCTAGGGCTTGCTCACAAACTGACTTTATGTTTCTAGGATTTGAAATTTAGAAGTCTTTTGTTATTAAGATTGAATATAACAAGAGCAGAAAGCTCTTGTTAGTTGGAGATCCTTTGAGTCTGACTCTAGCACAGTCTCAGAAAATATGAAGACAAGATCTAAAATTAAAAAAATCTCATTAGTCAAGAAGAATGCATTATCAAAACCAATTTCTATTATTTACATTTTTGTCTTGGGAACTTACAGAAGTTCCCATTTAAAAATAGAGTAAGTGTTACAATTGAAGACAAGTTAAAAAAAAAAAACTTCTCAGGCAAAAGATGCCTGAATAATATATTTTTTTAAGTTACCACAAACTGTTGCTCCAAAACTCCCTAAAATAATGCCACATCCCAGGAATATTTTCATGGATTTTGCTCCCAGAAAGTTGTTTGAGGTGGATGTTGGAATTTGACAGCTCTGAAGTGGATTTGGACATCCCATTCTCCATGAAAATTAATTAAAATTCCTGTTTTGTGCTGTACATTCAAGCACAGATAGGCTCAGCTCCTCCCAGCATTCCTGGATTTCATGGAATCACAGGAATTGTTGGAACTGGGAGAGTTTAATCCCTTTTTTCTCTGTTTTTTTTTGCCCTGCAGGTACTGCCCAGGGGGCCCTGACTCTGATTTTGAATATTCCACCCAGTCCTACACAGGATACGAGGTACTGATTCCCTCTTTGGGGAATCCTGACATTCCCTAAGCCCAGCTTTGGCTTAGGCTGGGCTTTATCTCCACAACTCACTTCATGCACAAGAATAAAACCAAAACCAATCTTCAGAAACCTGAGGTTCTGAAGCAGCTCAAAGCCTGGGAGTGAAATCCTTAATTGCAGTAAATAACAATGAGTTAAAATGTAAAAAAATTGAGGTCTTCAAACACCAGAACAGGATGTGGGGAGGTTCCTACAGGATTAAAAAAATATATAAATTTTGGGGGAAAAAAACCCTTTTTTAGCTGTTAATGCCTCTGAAATTACATTCATTCCCTTTTATCTCCCTAAATTTTTATATTTCCCAGTTCTTTTCTCCCTGTTGTCTGTCCCAGCAGTTTGTGACTGGATTACTGTGAATGATTTTAACCAGAAAACTCAAAAGCTGTGGTAGGGATGTAAAGCAGGAAAATGAGGTAAAATCCAACTGGATTAATTTGGTGAACAGTGCTGCAGCATCTTTTAAATAGGAATTTTTTTTTTCCTGTGGTTACCTCAGTGATTTAAAACTTGTCCCATTTAGGAAACAAGAAAAATGGGAAATACCCAAGTGAATCCAGGATGCAAAAAGTGCTTGGAAATCTTCTAAAAATATTATTAATAAGCTTCCAGCAGCTGGTGATGGAAAAAAAAAGGAGTTTTTAGGGATTTCAAATGAAGGAATAAGTTTAGTTTAGAGGATATTTGAAGCTCAGGCTGAGTCTGGGAGATGCTGCAAGTGAAAAGGTTCCAAACTAAACGGGACCAAGAAAAAAGTGCTGTGATTTTGGGGATTTTTGTGGTGCTTTTGGGACTCACTACAGGGAGTTTTTAGCTGTTGGAGAGCACTAAAAATGGAGTAATTTTGGTGTTCCTTTTAGGGCATGTTGCCATCTCAGGACAAAATACATTTGGTTGAGTCTTTTGAAGAACTGAAGGAGCCAAATCCATACTTACAGAGTTTTATTTGTGGGTTTGGAGGCTTTGGGTCAGTCAGGATTTGCAGTTTTCAGCATTTATTTCAGTGCTAAAAGTTCTTTTGTTCTTTTTTTGCTGCTTTTTGGGGAAACAAAAAAGTTTGTGACAATGAATATTTTTGTGTTTTTCAGCCAACATCCATGAGGGCCATCCGGGCTCGGTATGATCCCTACCTCCAGACAAGGCACAGAGTGGAGCAGGTACATTTTTCCAGGGAATTTCTTTGGGATTGGGATGCAAAAAATGAGAATTATTTTAATTTCTGGACAGGTGGGCTGCAAAAAAAAATGAAATTTCTACATTTTAATTGTCTCATTCTCATTTCTGTTGAATAAATGGTGAGGTTTGAACCTCTCCTAAGAGGTTTTTCTGCACAACACCTGATTAATAATTCCAACAAAATAATAATTAATATTAATTCCATTAATAATGATTGCAACAAAATTTAACTTCTCTGGAATTCCTAGTTCTTGGTAATTCTGTGGAGAATTTGATCCTCAAACAGTGGCTTTCCTACCAAAATTCTTGTGTTTGGGTATTTCTTGGAGAGTTAGATGTGAAAAGTTTCTCAATCCTGTTCTGCTTTTGATTCATTTCCTGTTTATCTCCAAATCTATTGGAAAATTCTCCATGAATTCAGTGTTTTCTCCCACAAGTTTTAAAGGAGAGTTTGTTTTACATGGATTGAAGGAGATGCAAGGGATTGGGGTTTTTTTTGCCTTTTGGCCAAATTTAGGTCGTTTCAAACTGGAAGCACTAATTCAAATAATTCTGATTTGTCAGGAAAATCACCTACACTGGGCTCAATACACACGTGGTGCTCTTACAGGAAAAAAAATGACTTTTGAGGCTTTTTTTTGCAGGGGGGAGTGATCATAAGAACCCTGCACAAAAACATTAAAGATTTCTCATTCATAAAACAACCAAAGAAGGAAACGCAGCACAAGAAAATCAGGGATTACAAGTGGATAAATCCTCAATTGATCATTTTCTTTGTGATATTTTTCATTTTCCAGCTGAAGCAGCTGGGCCACAGCGTGGATAAAGTGGAATTTATCGTGATGGGTGGCACTTTCATGGCTCTGCCTGAAGATTACAGGGATTATTTCATCAGGAACCTGCACGATGCCTTGTCAGGCCACACTTCCAACAACGTAGCAGAAGCTGTCAGGTGAGAGGCAGGATTCTCCCCTCGTGGAATTCTTTAAAGTTTTAAATCGTTTGTTCTTTGAAAACGCTGAAGAGAATTTTTATTTTTTAAAGGAAATGTTCATCTAAACGTATTTTTAGGCCCGGAATGTTTATAGCCTCACGGGGCAGGGACGGCGGGGGCAGGAAATGCCGAACTGGAAATGGGAGAAAACGCCAAACTTTTCCCGATTTTTTTTGGCTTTCCAGCCCCAGCCCTGTCCCTTTCACGCCTCATCACCTCGGTTGGGAGTTGTGACGAATCTCATTGCCACGGGATTGATTCCCTGCGGCTGCATGGGGAGGGGGAACTGCCTGGGAGGGAGGGAGGGAGGGAGGGCAAGCCGGACGTCAGCTCCCGTAAGGAATGACTCAGCCCGGAGAGCGTCAGCGCTCCCGGCCCCAAACAGCCCCAAAACAGCCCCAAAAGAGCCCAAAACAGCCCCAAACGCAGCTCCCTCTGCAGAATTCGGTGTGACAGGAGCACCTCTGCTCCGTGTACAGCTCAGAAAGCAGGGGCTGATTGATTCACGCACGCACTGGGGCAGGAAATGCTGGATTTTCCGTGCTTTTTCGGCCAAAAAAAAAAGGAGGTTTGATGTTTTGGAGTTGTTAAATGAGGTGAGCAGCACTTTGGTGGTGTGAGTTCGCTGCCTTGTCGTTGTGGGTTTTTATTGGTGGCATTGTCATCTCCAAGAGGAGTGATTTTAGAGCTGTCCTCTCCAGGAGAGGTGATTTTAGGACCAGTCCTTTGTATCTGAAAGCCGCAACTCAGTTTGGTTTTCCTCTGGAGGGCACCAAACACTTCTGCTGCTTTCCTTTGCTGCCTTTTTTTTTTTTTTTCCCCCTCTCTTGTCGCTCAAAGACCAAACAAAAAGTGCTCTGCTGCTCTCTCCCAGTGGATTTTATCAAGATAAAAGAGCAAACAAGTTGAGCAAAGAGTTTCTGAAGGACACAGCTCCTCCGGGGAGGAGGGCGGTGGCTGCAGGTTGTCCATTCAAATTACTGCCGTGATTCAGGCTGTGGCTAGTCCGTATTTCTTTCCCTGCTGCAGGTGTCTTCGCTAATTTTATTGGGCCTAAAATGATTTTTCAAGCAGCCTGGCCTTTGCTCTGCAGATAATAAGGAAATTATTTCTGCCACAGCCCTTGTGAGCGATTTTAAAGCCAAAGTGACTCCACGGAGTCAGAGCAACAGGGATGGAGCGGTGTGACAAAAACCTGCCCTGGCAACGTGTGGGTTCTTCAGCAGATAAACAAAGGTTTATATTTGTCACAGAGAGCTCATGTTAAGTGCTTGGTAAATGGAGTTCTGTGGGAGTTGCTCGAGTTGCATTTCCTAAATATTCAAGAGGCGAGAAAATGGGGTGGGAGATGAATCAGAGCTTTTGCTTCTGGTGCTTCTGGAGCTCGGTTGTTGTAGTGTGTCACTGCAGCGCTGCTTGAGATGGTCAGTGACACTGGGAATGAACAGTTGGGGTTGAATTTGTTTCTCTTTGTGGTGAGGATTTGTCTCCTTCACCGCTTCCACCTGCAGAGGCCCTGAGGAGAGAGGAATTCTGAGAGCGTTTTCCTCGCTCTGTGCTGTGGGCACTGCACTCAGCAGTACCCTGGGGTCTGCCTCTCCCCAGCCCTGACTCTGAATGGGATCCCAGAGGTCTCGTTTCTCGTGGAAATAGTTAATTAACTTCAGATTTTCTACAGAGATCCCTTCGGGTGGAAAAGGACCTCGAGGCAGGAGAGAATCACAGAATCCCGGCATGGTTTGGGTAGGAAGTGTCAGGAAAGTTAATCCACAAACACCAGAGGTTTATGTCCAAAAAAAGGAGACAGAGGAGTGCCTTTACTTTATTATTGGAATAAAGGGAGAGGCCATGGGACATTCCCCTGGGGTCTCTCAAATTTTTAGAGGAGGCAGCCTCCTTTTTATCCTGATTTCCCAAAATTCCCTCTCTTTCCCCATTGGCTGAGGTACTTGAGAGGTACAGACTTCCCGGAACGCTTAATATCTAAGATTCCCCTCTAATGTATAACCCCCGCCTTAAATTCTTAATGGAATTCTTGGTTTTTCCCCTTTCTTTCATCTTTCAATACCCAATTTTATTTATCAGCAGACTTACAGTGTGTTTGTAAAGACAAACATTTTTTTCCATTCATCAATCAGTGGAATCCTTCCCATTGTTTCTTTTATCTCTCAGTGCTGATTTTGTCTACCAGCAGATCCCACAGTTTGTTTATAAGGACAAATCCTGTCTTTCCTCTCAGAAGGGACCTTAAAGCTCATCCCATCCCATCCCTGCCCAAACAGGCTCCAAACCCCGGTTTTTCCCCCCTTTTTTAGGCTGTAATTTCTCGTCTTTGTCCCAAACTCGTGCTCTGCCCTGCGGTGACAGCGCCGCGCCGACCTGAGCCGAGCAGCACCGCGGGATCATCAATCTGGCGTCCTCCTCCTGACGTAATTTTCAATTTTCTTCTTGTAACGCTTCATCTCGATCAGCCCACCGAGGCTTCTGGCCCCGGCTAATCTGATAAAAAGGATGTGATTCCGTGCAGTTCCAGGCAGAACAGCACGACCAGAGCCTCTGCCGTGGAGGTCGATCCTGTTCCTCACCAGGGACGGGCACTGCGAGCCTGGATAAAGAAATTATCCCTCAAACCGGGCTGGCCCTCAGATTTCAGTTGATATTCTGAGTTAGCTTGTGGCTTTCTTGCAGATAAATGCATGAATTCGTCGAGCAAAAGTGTGATTTTTACAAAGATAAACAGGGAAACTTGGGAGACTTTCATAGCGGCTCCGCTGCGAGTGGAGGAAGGGAATGAATTCCCTGAGAAAGCATTGCTGGTTGTTAATGTTTCTCCAGCACCTCCCTTTTGGGGTAATAAACGTTCTTTTAGGCTGTTCAGACAGAACTCTTTGCTCGAGGTGCTTGGGTTTGCTTGAGAAATAGCTCGGCCGAAGAGCGGGTAAAGAATTGCAGAGCCAGAGGGGATCTTTGTTTTGCAGAGAAGACTGAGAACTTCTCATTTTTCTCCCTGAGAACACCACTTAGGAATTTCTGGGTGCTTATCAAGCCGGGTTGTGGACTCGGTGATAAGCTTCCCTTCTTTAGCAGCAATTATTAAGAATTTTGCAATTGCTAAAGCATTGCTTCGGGATGGATTTTTCCCTCCCCGTCTTTCCCCGGGAGCTGTTCCCATCAAGCCCCAAAGTGTTGACTTGATTGCGGCTGCTTTTTGCCTTTGCCGAGGACAATCAGCCTCCGAGAAGGTGTAAAATGCTCATGCAAATGAGAATTGCTGCTCCTCTCACCTGACCCGTGAGTCATGAGAGGTGTTGGGTTTATTTAGCTGCCACCGTGAGTCACCGGAGCCGGGAGCTGACTTCTAATGAGGGAAGGAGGCCCAAGGAGAGCTCGCCTGCTTTTGGGAAAAGCAGGGAAATCAGGAAGGGCTCAGCACCCCTGCAGCTCCTAGGGCTGCACCAGCAACTCTGGCTTCTCTTCCTGAGCTGGGGGTGCTCACCTGGAGAAGGGAAGGATCCAGGGAGAGCTCAGAGCCTCTTCCAGGGTCTAAAAGGACTCTGGGAGAGCTGGAGAGGGACTTGGGACAAGGAATGGACAGACAGGACACAAGGAATGGCTTCTCACTGCCAGAGGGCAGGGATGGATGGGATATTGGGAAGGAATTCCTAGCTGTAGCCCTGGCACAGGGTGCCCAGAGAAGCTGTGGCCGTCCCTGCATCCCTGGAAGTGTCCAAGGTCGCTGGAGCTTCCTGGTCTAATGGAAGGTGCCTGCAGGTGGTTGGAACTGGATCATCTTACAGCTCCCTTCCCACCCAAACCATTCCATGATTTCTATGATTTGAAAAGGCATAGGAATTATTCTCAGTCTGTTGTTTTAACAGTGTGGTGGCTAGCCTGGTGTTTGGTAAGGCAAAGAAAGGAGATAACACTGGTGGAACCTCACATTCTACTGTTCAAGTCCTCTCCTGTGCCTGAAATTCGTGTGGCAACATCCAGGTGCAGAGAAGACATCACCATTCCCAGAACAGATCCCTGATCCAAAACCGGGGCAGCTTTCCCTCTCCTCATCAGTCCCTTAAAAAGCTCCTTTTTAACTCATTGAATCCCAGAACTCCAAGGAGCCATTGAAGCTCCCGACTCTGCCTTTTCCTTGGATTCTCTATCGATATCCTGTGCCAGGAGTCCTCCCTCTGCCACAGACATGATCCTGGTGGGGAGTTCCCTTCGGGTATCCCAAAAGCCAGATTGGTTTTTTGGGAAGAGGATGGATCCAGCTACTCCTGAGTTCTGTACCTCCTCAGAGTTTAGGGCCAGGTTTGAGACCTCTTAATCCACTGAGGGGGGAAAAAACAAACCCTGAGCCCTGGCAATTCCTGCAGTGCTTGGTTTGCGATGTGGAGCTCCCCATTCCTTTTAAATCCCGGCTGGAAATCTCTCCTGAGCAGGCCAGATCAGAGCAAGCCTTGACAAATGTGCTCTGTGTGACTATCAGAGGATGGAGTTTGTAGGAAGATCATTAGAAATAAAAGGAAAAACTTCTTTGAGGATGACTTCTTGGAGGTTGTGGAGTTCTCCTTCTCAAATCCCACCCAGCTGTGATCCTGTGCAGTCTGCTCTGGTGAACCTGCTCGGGGCTGCGTGGTCTCCAGAGGCCTCTTCCAAATCCAACCATTCCGTGATTCTTTTCTCAAATTCCCACATTAATTTCAGATACCAGCAATTCTTCTGGTAGAAGGTGCAGTTGCTCCAAGAAATCGTGGTAGCCAGGGGCAGAGGAGAGAGTCAGGTGGGATGTTGGGAAGGAAATCCTGGCTGGTAGGGTGGGGAGGCCCTGGGATAGAATTTCCAGAGATGCTGTGGCTGCTCCTGGATCCCTGGAAGTGTCCAAGGCTAGGCTGGACAGGGCTTGGAGCAACCTGGGATAGTGGAAGGTGTTGGGGTTGGAACTGGATGAACTTTAAGGTCCCTTCCCACCCAAACCAATCTGGAATTCTGTGATTGTGAAGGTTCACACCTGAGCAGTTTGCTTTTCAATAGTGAGGAACAAACCTGCTCTTAAGAGATAACCCAAACCCTAACCCAGACCCAGCTTTATAAAGTGGAAGTCTGTTCTAAGTTTCCCAAATAAGACTTCAGGAGGCTGCTGGAAGACAGAGCTTCCTGCGGGGAGCTCTGGGCTCGCTGGTGCTGTATTTTAACCAAAATTTAACCTTTTTGCTTGACTTTTGGGACACCGCGAATTACCTGAGGTAACAAGCCAGCACATTGTGCTGACCCGTGCCTGAATTCCCCTGACCCCGCAGTGAGAAATCCTCCGGGAGAAGAGGTCGGAGCAAACCCATTGTAGTGGTTCCTTCAGGCAGGGAACGAGGCCGTGCTACGATTCCGGGGCTCCATTGACAGACGGCGCTCGTTCCACTAATGTCTCTTAATTGAGCTTTCCGAGCGCTAATTGCGACTCCAGCGAAAACAAGGCAGGCTTTGACTCACTCGCCGCGGTGATTCATGCTGGGGCCATTGAAGAGGTTGCTGTTCTCCTTTTATCTTGCCTCGACCCTCGGCTCGAGGTTACCCCCTCCAGCTGCCGCAGCTCGCCCCCAATTCATGGGATTTGGGGAGGAGAGCTGATTTCAGGAGCTCCTTCCCTGCCTGCGGGGAGTGGGAAATGGTCCTGTTGCAAATTGCCGGGGTTTGACAGTCGGATCCCACCCCTCGCCCTGCCGTAATGAGTGGGTGCAGTGACAGGGAGGCTCTTGAATTTTCCACCAGTTCCAGCCCAAATTGCCGGGTTGAGCTCCAATTCCAGCTCCAATTCCAGCGGCAATTTGGGCAGCGGGGGGATGCGGGGACTCGCCGGCTCCGCGTCCCCTCCTGTGCCTGCTCCTGGCAGGAGGAAGGGAATAGCAGGAGGCAGCAGCGGCATTGGAGATTGCCGTGGCTGGATCCATCAGAGCTTGTCCATCAAATCCCTCCGGACATCCGGGCGGGCCAGGCAGGAGATAAGTGGCTGCTGCTTCAGTGCCAGATCGTTTACAACAGAGAATCTGCCTGAATTTCCTTTTGTTCCCAGAGATTTGGAGCTCCTAATATTCTGGAAAAACAGGCGAGTTTTCTTTGTTTCCAGCTTTGGATGGGACTCATCCGTAATGAGGCACTGGCACAGGCTGCCCGGAGATGTTGTGGTCTCCTCATCCCTGGAAGTGTCCAAGGCCAGGTTGGACAGGGCTCAGAGCAAGCTGGGATAGTGGAAGGTGTCGGGGTTGGAATGGGATGAGCTTTAGGATCCCTTCCCACCCAAACCATTCCATCTTTGCCATTAAAACCTGTTTGGCACCGAGCGTTTATCCCTAAACGCCTTCATAAGTCTTGCAGAATTTAAGGAATTTTACCCCAAAGCTGCCTGGCCTTTGTTGCCATCCTGTTAACTTTGGCACTGCTCCTTTCCTGCTGCGTTTTCCAACTTTTAACTGCTGGAATTGGTGTCATTTGGAAGGCCTCTGTGGCAGGGTCTCCTTCCCTCCCACAGCCATGGAATGGGATTGCTAATCCCATTATCTGCCCTATTATCTGCCTGTGAAATACCCAGGTTTGGGATGAAACCTGTGAGGAAGCCAAACCCACACCTTTCCATGGGTGTGATTTTGGGTTTTCCAAGGCTGGAACCAAACCTGTCTCCCTCCAAGCATTCCGAGGTGGTTTATTCAGGAATTGGAGCCACACCAAAATGAGCAATATTTGTAAATCCACCTTTTATCCTGTGCTGGTGGAAAGAGCGGCGGCCTTGGCGGTCATGACATTGTCAGAAGCTAAATAATGAATTTCCCTGCTTTTTTCCTTTACATTTTCAGCAAATTACTGCTGAACACCTGCCAGAGGGAATACTTTGCTCGTTTTTGCTGCCCCACTGCTGTGCCTGTGTAATTTGGCAAAGCACAACAAGTTCTCCAGTGACCTGCACTAAAATGTTAATGGTGGGATGGGATCCCAGTGGCCAGCTGGGATCGAGATCTGGAGATGGAGCTTTATTCAGGGCTGGGCCACCTGTATGAATTCGAACCTGGCCTGGTGATTATAAGGTTTTAATTCCGGTTGTGCTGGGCTGCTGTGCGTGAATAAGATTCCTGGGTTAATCCCCCTCCTAATTTTCAGCGTCCTGCGGATTGCAGGAGCAGCTGCTGTTGTATTCCGATTTTCCAAGCAGGCAGAAGCTCAGATATTAGCAATTTCTTTGAGCCGCAGAAGGATGCGAGAGCGATCCAAAGCGATCATCCCATGCCCTGCGGCGCTGACAGGGGACCCACGCTCCCCTCTCTTTGCCTGCTTTCAGCAGAGATTGCTTTGCAGCCCAGATGAAAATGAGCTGGTGAAATAGGGAGATGTTGGTTTATGGCTCCCTCAGCTGTGCTCTGCTCGCCTCATTGACGCTGTAAACCCGGAGCCGCCCGCCTTTCAACGGCGCTAAATTAATTTGAAAGAAAACTCATTTTCTAGTGACATGGTGGGTGCAGTAGGCATGGAACGACAGGAAAAGGCAGGTTTAATTTTCATACTTTTACAGGAGGGTGTTGAGGAGGGGTTTGGCCGCGGGTTTCTGTGCCAGGCAGAGCAGGCTTGCTTGGTTTGAAATACGTGTGGCAGCAGAGGTGCCCTGGGAGCCCGTGCTGCTCACGGCTCACGAGTTCGGGAAGTTGGATGCTCAAAAACTGGAAATGCAGAGCTTTTGGGGAGTGTTTGTGCAGCCTGGATTTGCTTCTCCCTCTGTCTGGGCCTTGGGTTGTGCAATGACCTCGTTTTTTGACTCTCTCTGCACGACCTTTGTCTCTGGAGACAGTTTGTGTGCTGCTCTGAAAACTGCGATCGGTGGGAAAGGACCTTTGCTCCTCGGGTAGAAATGAACTCCCCCTTTTCCCTGGCAGCTCTGGGGGGAGGTGTGGGTTCAGCTCAAATGTTCCTGGGTGCCTGATGTGTGCCCCTAGAGGAGGTGGAATCAGCAGGGAGGGATCCAGCTCCTGCTCCGACTGCCATGGGAATGAGAGCCCAGCTCCGTGTGGGTGTTTGCATCCAGGAGCTGGATCCCACCCCGAGAGCCTCGGCTCCCTTGAGGGCCGGGGCAGGAGGAGTTTCCACCTCCCACCTCCCATTCCTGACTCCTTCAGCTCAAGCCAATCCTGGTGTTGCTTTGTGGGAGATACTCCTGTGTCTTCCAGTGTTGGGGTTTGGTTCCCTTCTCTTTTCCAGATCGTGGAATCACGGGGTAATCAAATTTGGAAAGGACCTTTAAGGTCATCGAGTGCAACTATCAACCAGCACCATTAACCCACATCCCCAAGTGCCACATGCACATTTTTGAGCACTTCCAGGGGTGGTGACTCCACCACTGCCCTGGGCAGCCCATTCCAGTGCTTTACAGCCCTTTTAGGGATGAAATTATTCCTGATATCCAATCTAAACCACCCCTGGCATGACTCGAGGCCATTCCCTCTCTTCCTGTCACTTGTTCCTCAGGAGGAGAGGCCAATACCCACAGTCTCCGCCCTTCCCCACCTCTGGGAAGACACAGGTGGTCACTCACCTTTGGCTGGCTCCTCTCTGTGTATTCATCTCATTAAAATCCAGATTCTGCCATTTGAGGAGCTTTTAGCCATTGACAGGAAACATTTGACCTCCCCCCATCCCAGGAAGCTGCTCCTGGGGACAGCACATCCTCCCTGGAGCTGTGAGGGATGGCTGTGCCCGAGGATGATGCAGTTTTTAAGCCACTGTAGCAGCGAAAAGCTGAAATCATTTTCCAAACAATGACTCAGCCACCATTAAAAGTTGAGTAAAATCACAAAATCAGCTTGGCCAGGGCCTTAAAGCTCATCTCATCCCAGCCCTGTGCCACGGCAGAGGAGCCCTGGACACCTTGGAGCTACAGGAGGGAGCAAAAGGAGCTGGGGAGGAGGCACCAGGAGTTCCTGGAGCTGCTGCAGCAAACCCAGGAGTGTTTTTAGGGGAAAACAAGGATTTCCACAGCACTTTTTGAACACGATCCTATCGCAGCTTTATAGGTGAGGGACTTGCTTTGGCAGGAGAACGAGATGAGCTGAACCACAGCTCTCCACTGGCAGTTTTGGCTGATGGCTGCTTTTTATTAGCTCTCTTTATAATTTTATGGATACAATTTCTTTGTTTCCTCAAAGCAGCAATCAAGCTGTTTTCCTTCCTCGAGCTAAATGTTTTCTCTGTCGGAGTCAGACGGGGACGAGCTCAATCCCATTTAAGAGGTGGATAAAGAGACTGAAAAGCAAAGAGCTGGGCTGGACACTTTTCTTCATGCAGCAGCACTTTTAGGGCATCGAGTTCGTGGTTGTTTTCCTCAGCAACAGCTGAGAAGTGGTTGTTCCTAAGAATATGCAACTTTCCTTGGGCCACAGTGAGTCAATATCAGAGCTGAAATTGGAGCTGGGTTATTTTTTTTTGCGAGTCCGTGTCAGTCTCACCCAGCGCCGTCTCTCTCATCAAAAAACTCCAGCAAAAACAGCGAGAAAAACTCGAGTTTCGGGGTGGGTTTAATAAAAGAGGCTGTCGTGTCGTTTCTTCCATAATTTTAGATGTAAGGAGTTTTTTTTTTTTTCCCCTCCTCCCTGCATCCTTTGTTAGCCCACGCCTGCAACTCCGTATTGACTATTCCCGGGGAAACTGTCTTTATAATTATGACCTAATGGTTGATTCTATTGATTTGGCAACAGGCAGCAGAATGGTTTTTCTTTCAAGTTCTTCCTGAAGTAATTGCACAGCAAAGCTGTGAGGAATCAAGGACAAATCTGGGCCATCTCCTGGTGGAAGTTTTCCAGCAGGCTTTTGTTTCCCTTGGCTGTGCAGGCTGCCGGGGCTCCGGTGTCACTGTGGGGACAGGGATCGCTGTTCCTGGCATGTGTTACCTGCTTGGAGACAGGGGTGAGAGGAAAACCTCTGGGAATAGCTGGTATTGATTGCCTGGCAGAGGTGGAATTGAAGGAGAGGTCGAAGGGAATCGTGCTGGAATCCACAGAAATGGGGCTGAGAGCTGCAGCGTTTGAGGGCTGGGATTGCTCGGTGAGGAGCCTGGCAGAGCTGAGCAAAAAGGAGAGCAAAATGAGATATTGACTAAATTCTGCCCAAGCCTCCTGCTCTTCTCTCCCTGACGGGAGCACAGGCTGGTGCTTGAAGCAAAGAGACACTTGTGAGTGTTTATCCTGGATTTCTGCACAGAAATTACTCCTTGGTTTGCTCTTCTCTCACAGCGGGGTGGCCCCGGTACAGTTTTTCCAGAGAAGCTGCCTCATCCCTAAAAGTGCTCCAGGCCAGCTTGAACAGGGCTTGGAGCAACCTGGGCTAGTGGAAGGTGTCCCTGCCCACAGCAGGGAGTGGGGACAAGATGATTTCTGAGGTGCCTTCCCTCCCAAACCGCTCTGTGATTGTGTGATTCAATGAAATCCCCAAATCGTTCCTGAGAAATCCATTTGGCTCTTTCTGAAACACCAGGGCTCCAAGTGTCTCCAATTTTCTCTCTTTGTGCTGAGCATCGCTTTGTTCCAAGCTTTCCTTCAGCACCACGAGCCAACAAATGGTTTGGAGAATCATCCTGGTTGGGGCTATTATCCCTGACAAACAGGATTTTTCCCAGTTCAGCGTGGGTTTGGTAGCCTGGCAGGGCTGATCATTACTTTTAAGAATAAACTGGTTTAGAAGTGATGTGCTTGGGACAGGGGTGGGTGCTGGGCTTAGCAGAGCTGAGGGAATGGTTGGGCTTAAAGGGCTTTTCCAAGCTTAATAAATTCCTAATTTTGTGGTTCTGGGTTGGGGGGGAGCTGCAGCTTGGCACAGGAAGCCTCACCCTCGTCTGTGGCAAGCCCAGAGCCTTGCAGGGCTCTCAAACTTCTGCTCCTCTGAACCATTCCCTCCTTTTTCGTAGCTCTGTCACATCTCTCAGGATGATTTTCATGGTTCTTTTCTCTGGGTGTCATTGTCAGGTGCTTTTAGTGGGAATTAGAGGAGATGGGAAGTCTGTGGGAGCATCCTGGGAGCAAGGACAGGAGCTGTGGGATGGCTGCTTGAAACCATCCCATGGTTTCATCCTCGATCTCTTTGTCTTGGCTGCATGAAACCCGAGCTGGGATGATGGGTGGTGTGTTGGATTTCCCATATATGAGATGAATTGTTGGGGTTTTTTCACTGACATTCACATATTAATCCGAGATTTAAACTCTGTGCCTCGTGCTGAAGGAAAGTGTGAGCCCTCCTCACCTGATAAATTGAATATGGGACATTTTACAAGCACTTTGTGTCTTTTCCTCTCTCCCAGACATATTGCAAAATGTGTTTGGCTGTTGTGTCGGGTCTCAGTTGTATTTATTAGGAGAAGAATTCGTTTTCTTCAGCTGCTGAAACCCCAGAGCACCTCCCTCTTTACGTAGATTGAGTACAGAGAGGTTCTTGTTTCCCCAGAACTCGTTCCCGTCGTGTGGCAGATGAATTCCTGCCCTCTGGCCACAGGAAATGCTCTCAACAACACATTCACCTTTCTCCAAAGCATTTGACAAATCCCAGTAACTTTGCCTGGGTTTCTAAAAACCCTTCCTGGCATCGCGGGAGTGAGAGCGGAGGCTTCGCACGCAGAAATTATTGAAGGATATTAAGAGATGGATTAAATGATCAATTAACACAACAGGTGGAAGTCATTAGTGGTGTCCCAGAGGAATCTGTGCTGGAACAGGTTGTTTTGACCTGTTTGGGAAAGGGCAGGAGAAAATTAATGTGGATATAAAGCACTGCTTATAACAAAGACTTTTCCTGCTTTTCACAACGATCTCCAAGTTGGCCAATGGCACTCAGGAATAAGATTTTTAAGTTCTAGTGGGTAACTGTGAGAAACACAGCCCTGGTGCTTGGTATTAGTTAAAAAACCAACTCAGTGTGAGGAATTACAGTGATGGGAATAGAGAGAAAGCTGGGAAATGGTGTCGTGGAGCCGCCTCGTTCACAGCTTGAACCTCGCTCAGTTCTTGCCTTTAAAAATCAGGCAGGAGGAAAATGATGCTGTGGAAGCAGGGAAAAGATATTTGACAGAGATATAAAAGAGATTTATGAAGTCCTGAGTGGCACAGAGAAGAGAAAAGAAGGATAAATGTTAATTTTTCTCTGACACAACAAGGATTGGGGGTATCAGGTGAAATGGGAATTAAATCTGAATAAATGATTTATTTGAGCAGGCTGTGGTTGGGCTGAGAGTGACCCAACACATTCTTGGGGAAAATATCCAGTGAGCTGCTGAGTCCTGAAGACACCACAACCACCAAAAACATCAGGGAGTCCAATTCCAGACTCAAGTCTCCCTAAATTTCAGCGTGAGGAATCTGGGACCTCATGTTGCTGCTTCCCTGCTGGGAGAAACGTCAAGCCATAATTTCCAAATTATAATTTGGCTCTGCTCACTGGGGCAGGTTTGGGAAAGGCAGAGGGCTCACATAAGGAGCGAGGAGATAAGCACTGCCTCGCCTAAATTAGCCTCATTTTGCCTTTTTTTTCCCCCTCAAAACCTTGGTTTTTTAACAGGGGTGGGTTAAAAAAAAGAGGTTGCAACTCGGCTCCTGTTCCAGCCACGCATTTTCCTTGTTGGAAATATTTCACTCTGGCATATGTTAATTCATCCTGGTGTTTGCAGTTCCAGCTGGCTAATAATTTGTTGCTGACAAAAAAAAAAAAAAAGAAAAAATATTCTCTGAATCGCTGTTGCTGCGAACTTGATGGATGTGAGCTCAGAAAACACCGCGGGCTCAAAAACCCAGCAGTGTTCGAAGGTCTTGTCAGGGTTTTTCTGTTCAATGTCTTTTTTTTTTTTTTTTGCTGCTTCCTGAGCTAAGACAGACCTTTCAGGACCTGCTTGGATGCCTCTGAGAGCAAGCAGTGATTATGGCTTTTGGGATAATTACGCATTTATCAGCCCGGCGTGGCAGGAGCGGAGCACGGCTCTGTCCTGCTTGTCAGGAGTGGCAGGATCCCTCCAGACCTTGCCCAGAGGTCCTCGATTGAAGCTGTGAGGGAATTAAAAATAACCCAAAGCACCCTTCCCTCCCCAGCCGACGCCATTCCCCGCTCCTCGTTACAGCCAGGCGCTTAATTAGTCCATGCAAACAGCGCTGCTCTGATGAGGCCTCAAGTGTCTCTTAACTCAGCCACT
>VZTN01013620.1:45037-59754 GCA_013400515.1 Erpornis zantholeuca | reverse complement strand
ATCCTCTAACAAACAATGAAGGAGAGAGAGTTACTTCCTATTCTGAGATGCATCAAGGGGCTTTAAACAAGATCTTAGGGTGTTTTCTAAAATAACTTAAACAGCAGAAAATCTGTAGATAGCTGTGACCAGACAGGCTGGAGTTCTGAACTCACTCCAAATCAGTGTGTTGGGTGGATGTTTGTAGCTTGGGAGAGCAAGTGAGTATTTGCATAAGTGGAATAGGTTGAAGATGACTCTTCAGCTAAGACAGAAACAAAAACTGATGTAGCACTTAAAGTATGACAATCATTTTTTCTTTCTGTGCTGTGCAGAAGCAACACTGAAACAGTCTCCCGAGTCAGATAATTTGTCACTTATCTTTTTTTTTTTCTTTTGAAATATTGCACTATGAATTGAAACAGCCAGGCATTCAGAAATGAAAACTTTTTACTAATTTTTAAATATAAATGAATGATAGTGTTATACATGTCATATTTTTGCCAGCTTTCATATTTGTCTGTTTACTTTTTTTTTCCTTTGTTGCTTAGTGCAAGTGATATGTGGTAAGATTGCTGGAGGTAAATGATGTGATTTGCTTAACAGAGTCCATTCAAATGCATAAAGTAAACACAGAAAGAAAGATTTTTTTTTCTCTGATCAATGTTCATAGCAGTTAAATTTTGCTTGCACTAAGAGTTGCAACAATAGGCAAGAATTTTCAATTTGATATAGTATCTTCTCGTCTAAAGAATAAACCAAGTAAACAAAATAAAAGATTTAGCAGGGCAATATAACATGCATCTATAGCAAAAGATGAGATGCTAATTTGAATGCCTTTTTAAACAAAAGAAGTGTTGTGGCTTTACTGCTGGCAGATACATTGGACAGACAATTACAAATGTATTTTTATAAAAAGGAACTTTCATCAGAATAAGAGAAACATATTTGCAAGACGTTTTACATTTTTTGGCTCCCTACCTTAATGCTACCACTTAATTAGTCAATGTAATTGAAGGGAAGAGTCTTATGGAGGCAGTGTAACATGCTAAGGTACTGTAATGTGATTAACACTATAAAATTGATCCAACTACAATGGAACAGTAGATGAGAAACTATCACACATTTAAAAAAATGTTTCTAGCATTATAATGAAAGTTGTAATGAAAACTTTATTTTAAATAAAGACTTACTCTGCCCAGGGGAGCTAAAAATTGCCCTTTTTGAATGCATCTTTTTTGCTCATGTTACTGTCATTATTAACTGTATAATCCCATCCTGGAATTCTACTCAAGATACTGTATTTTTAACAAAATGTGAAGTGCTACTTCCTTGAAATTATACAGATGAATGACTAAAACATATATTCCATAGCTCTTAAAGTGAGTTTGTTCCTTGGTCTGAATCTTTGCAGTAGATGCTGGATTTTCCAACAAGACTTTAGTCCCATTTGTTAAATACATTTGTCTGAGTCTTGAATCAAATAAGGATGTGCACAGCCATTTGCAAGTTCACAGGCTATTTAGCGAGAATGAATATTAAGAAAAAAATGCCAATAGAAGTAATTTTTTTTTCTTCTTAAAAGAAAATATAAAGGGAATAATCAAATTGCAAGCAAACAGAAATATCTAGTCGTTTATTATACCATCATGTTTACAAATGTTCTTTGTAAGATTGCCATGATTTTTGCTTAACTAATCTGGAAACTAGTCTTTAGTTTCTCTAGAGAATGAGGTGTACAAGAATGAATACATTTGGGTTTGGTTTTGGGTTTTGTTTTATGGTATTTGATGGTGTTGTATTTTTTATCCTTGCAATGATTTTCAAAACACAAATACCAGTGGGGAAAGAAAAGAAAAAAAAAAAAAAAAAAAGAAGCAGAATAGCTGCTGTTAATATTTTGTAAAATGTCCATCTGAAGCCCCTCAACCTCTGGTAATTAGAAACCATACTGTGGAGAATGACAGAGTAAATTGCCAGTTAATGTTTACACAACAAAACATATGCCCAGTACAATATCCTACACTGATGTTACTGAAACCAGAGTCCGGAAATGTACAGTGGAAACAAGACGTGGTACTTTTCTCGTGCCAACATAAACAGCAATTACAGCACAGTGTGAGAGAAGTCATAAGAAATACTACTGCATATCAGTAGTTCAACAAAGTCAGCACTTTTGTGTAATTGCAGGGGAAAAGGGCTGAAAAACATTACAGATCTCAGCAAGAAATGGCCCTTTATACTTTTAAACTGATCCTTGATAAAACAATGCCGGGGTCATGAGAAGGCTACTCTGCCAATTTTGCTGCACTGTGGGATCCATTGACATCTGGCTGAGCTGCGGAAGCTGGAAAACTTCTTTAATATTCTCTTGACAGTAAAGTGGACATGTGGAAAACATTCTAATCTGTTAATCTTTGGTGCTCCTGAAGAAAAAGGACATTTGGCTTTATACTTTGTGATGATAAATATTGTCTCCAGTCTAGCTGTAAATAAGTTAAAAGCATTTGAATGGAGGATGCAGTTCTTATTTTCCATATATGGGAGAAGATGGATGTGCACCTGTGCAATACATATGATGTAACAAATGCCAGTTTTTTTCTAAGGTTAGTTTACCATACATCTTGGAAATCCACTTTTCTTTGTGCTGGGTATGGTTTGTCAATGAATATTGGAGAGCAGAGTCTCTGAACCTCCGCTTATCCTACATACTAAAGTAGAATAAAGTATTGTTTCACTCGGGGGATACTGAAAATAGAATTAGGAGAGATTTGAAATAGTAGTTAAGTCTGAATAAAAGTGCAGGTTTTATTTAACAGCATGAACATTACCATTTATTTTTGGTTGACTCTAAATCTAATATGGAGTGATAGCGAATCAAGGAGATCTTCTGTTCAGCTTGAGTAGGATGCACAGTTGTTCATTTCTGTTGTGAGATTTATCTCCAGAAATGAGAAAAGGAATCTCTTGCATTAGAAAATAACTGCTATAAAATATATTATGTATTCCAAGTACAAAGCATCTATGTATCTTAATATAAAATGCAAAAGATACTATGGATTATGTAAAGACAAAATGAGAATTCAAAATTCTACATATACTTGTACTTCATTCTAAAATAATCTGAAAATTTGTAGCAAAGCATGAAGATAGCACTTTTTTACACTTGATGAAAGTTAGATTTCCCAGTTCTAAGTAACAAATTCTATCATTGTAGCACATGTACCTTATTGAAGATTTGTGATTTCTTTTAAGTATCTTCTTTTTAAAAATAAGTAGATTCAGGAATTAGCAGAGCTCTTCCTTTTTAATTTTCCCCCAACTGTCCTCAGTAATAAAACCCATAACAACAGTTAAAAATGAAAACATACTTTTGTTCTCTGATACAGTCAGATCCCTTTCTTTCTGCCCATTTATTAATGAACTCTCTTATTTCATTGATTGTTATTGAGTTCTGCAAGAGGAATGAAATCTATGAACACGAATTGCAGGTTAGAAATAATGAGGATGATAATGATGATGATGACTGTGACACAGTCTCGAGGTCCATACCTTTCCTCAAGCAAGCTCCCAGTGAATAATAATTTCAGCAAATCAAGAATTGATGCAAACCACTTTTGTGCAGTCGAGGCATTTCTTACTCTGTATAAAATGTCATACTCTTCTAACAAGTTGAATTTTGTTCCTAGGAATTTATATTTTGCTTTTATAGTCTCCTTGCCTAAAGAGATTGAAAGTGCATCAAAACCAGATTGAAAATTTAAGGGATGAAGATGAGATGAAGTTAGTGAGGGGCTTGACTTCTCTGGGATGTGCACAGAAATCAACACCTTTGTGGGGTTTCTGAAATAGCTGAAAACTGAAGCTCAGCAAGATCTTCCATTTAGATGTTGCACAGTACAATTTGGGTCTCAAATGACAAAAAATCTATAGACAGAATTTTGTAGTTCACTGGCTGGATGTCTCACATTACCCAATAGTTAAAAGCATTTATTTAGAAGGAAAGTGAAGAAAAACCTGAGCCCCAGGCAGGATAGTACCACTTCCTGATTATGTACCTGTGTTGGCATGCATATGTGGGGTTCTTATCTCCACTGCTGAATCTTGAGTCTTAGAAATCTCAGTTTCTAAGTCTGCTGTATCTTTCTGGGGTGGTTATTGAGATGGAGGGGAAAAAAGTGATTGTAGCCTACATTTTTTTCTTGTTATATAGGTGAAATTGAAAGGAAAATGTTATAATAGCTACAACAGTAACCTGAGCAACTTTCTGGAAAGCATAGGTGTTGACGTCAGAGGAAAAGCCTTAGAAACATGAGGTAGTAGTAGTCATTTACTCAAATTGTAATGTGCAATGGATAATTTAATACATCATTATGCCATCTTGTTTTGGATAGGAGCCAAAACCTTCAGCAGATGTTCTGGCATGTAGCAGAGACAAGGGAGACTTACCAGCCTCTCTCTTTTCTATACCATCTCATCCAGAAGAAGAAAGTATAGGTCTAGTTGACAAAGTGTGAGTGGGAACAGTACTATAAATCACTAATATTTGAAAAGGTTTTCTCAGTCTAAATGTGGGAGCTTGATATGCCCCTGAGATGGGAAGCACTGGGTGAAACTCACTTAGTTGTGGAAGAAAATGTCCTTGTAGTAGAAGTACTGGGCATCAATCTTAGCATCCAGCAATTTAAATTGAGGTCTCACCTTTAGTCTGCCTTTTATGTCTTTGGAGAAAGCTAAACAGAGGAAAACAGAGAAGAGGTTGATCTCAGCATACATTTTCAGACACCCAAAGAATCCATTAGAATTCCTGATGTCATGCTGAGGTCCCTCCACCCATGTTGGTCCATTGAGCTTTCCCAGCTCCAAGGTGAGGAGCCAGCAGTGGTTTTCAGACTCTGAAGACCACATATATGGTATGGGCGATCAGCCCTAGACCTGATACTTCTGTAAGACTCCACAATACATCTCAAGATGAGCCCTGGGGACATGTGGGAGCTCCCCTTTTTTGCTGAATGGCAGCTGGATGTGATGTCAGAGATAATGTGAAAAAATAGAATGAAAGTAAAAACAAAGTGGTTTTCATGGGTGGGTGATGTTCCTGACTCCAAGGGAAGCAGGTGCTGCTGTGTGAAGGCTCAGGCTGAATTGAAGTCAGATGGGATTTTAAATCCTATTACCATTTTGTTCCTTTAGATAACTAATGCTGATATAATATAATGCTACTGTGGAATGAAAATAGTTCTGTTCTACTTTCCCTGTGTTTTTACAAATGCTGTCATTGCTATGAATATATTTTCAATCAATAGATGTTTTCTGCCACCCATCCATTTTTGTTTGCTCACATTGGTACGAGGTAGTGTCCTCTGCCGCTTAGTGCATAATGCTGCAAGTGTTCTGGTTATATGAAGTGAGGGAAATGACACCTTCAGGAACAATTTGGTCACCCATCTTAATGCTGAAGAGTGACTCAACATAAATTGGTCTTCCAGTAACTAGAAGGGTTGGGAGTTTTCTTCATTGGACCTTGACTCTCAGCAGCTCCAAACATTCTTTGTCCAGTCCCAGCTAAACTTGCCTCTCCAAAGTTACTACCCTCAGTAACTTTACCATGGAGTTAAGTAATCATTTATCTCCCCTGTTCATTCAAAGCCCTCTGTTTATTTTCCAGTTTACCTTTATTCATTTACACTGGCATGTAACATATGAGAGAAACCTTGTTGTTACCTGACTACATGTAGGGCACAGGCAGCCTGGCACAGCTGGACTAGACAGCCTACCTCAAAGCTCCCCTTTGCCTTTTCTGTCTAGTTCCCCCTTTCCCTCCAGATACCAAGATTATTATTTTCTCTGCTCTATTTCATTGGTCTTCTGACTGTGTCCAAACTTTTGTCTATAGAACAAATATCTCATGTTTATAGGTCAGCTTATTTTATGATATAGTAAGCAGTTAAATAGTTAAACCATCAAAGGTTTGCTTTAGAACAGCAACTTTTGCTGAAGAGCATCTGGGGCATTAGCTACTTACTTTGAGTCAGCAAGCAGCATCTGACAATGCCCTGGCTTGCCTGGGGAGGGAAGGAAGAGAGACTGGAAAGTCACTTACCGTTTTGATGATCATTGCATCTTCATGGGTTCCAACAAGACCTTGGCATGCCTCCTGCTCCCCCTGCAGCTTTGTGATCCTTTGCAAGGGAGAGCTTAAGTTGTGCACAGCCCCACACCAGCAAACCTCAGTGTTTTTTAAGTCAAAGAGTGCACATATTCCTGAAAGCACAATAAGCCTTCACAGGTGATCAGAAAAATTATTTGTGAACATCTGCTTCACAATATTAATTGTGTTATGGCATAGGATTTTGATTAGCTTTCCAAAATGCCAAAACCAGTCTTGTGTTGAATGGAATTGAGTCCCCCTAAACATACATGTATGCTCTTTGAAGAACTGGATCGGCAGCATGGATCTCACTGCTCAAGCCCACCAGAGAGGCTTTTTGTGCAGGTTATGCATTATCAGTCAGAGACACAGATTTCCTAACTCAGTCTCAGAAAAACTGCTTCACAGTTCCTTGTTGAGGTTGAGAGAAAGAGCATGGTCAGCTGCTGCTCTCTTGGCCCTTGGGCATTTTAACCCCCAGACTGACCAGCTCCTGACAATAAGGTGGAACTTCCCTAAGTTTGTAACTAAGTCCAGACTGGGATCTCTTAAGATCAGTATCCCTCCTATGCAAAGCTACAAGAATATCTCCAAGAAACTCGTGTAAAAATTATTGAATATTAGCATAACAAAGTGTTTTTCTTCCCCAAAACTTGTTCCCGGAAGCAGGCAAGCCCATTTTTCACTAAAACTTTCAAAACAATCCAGTCTGAGGCAGAGACAAGGTACGGAAAATATAAGTTCCAGCAGTTAAAGGCTGACAAAGTAATAAACAACTGAAATTAGGGCCTTATGATGGAAAGTGCTAGGGAACTTTAAATGTCATTGCCAGCTTTGCTTATAATAAATGTGTCAGTAGCGATATGAAAAGATGTGTACAATAAGTTAAAGGAATGTGGTACTAACCTATTTTATGTGGCAAGTCTACCCACAAATTGCTTGCATCTCAATATGTTTTGGGAGAAAAGAATTTTTTTTCCCCCGCTGAATGTATTAATTTTCAAATGACGTAAATTAGAGATTTTAATGTAACAGCGACACCCAGTGGTCAGCAGGGATGGCGTTAACTCCGAGAAGCACTTTCGTGATACGTTAACCATTAGCAAGAGCAGAGAAAAAAAGAAACCGGAAGGAAATGAAGATAACTTTCAGGGATTTCCACAGAGAGATGTTGTGGGAACCCCCCTGGTAAGAAGAGACACAAGAAGTTTCTCTCACAGGATGCCCTGCTCTGTTATGCTAATGTACACCTGGCTAATGCACCCCAGTTCTGCTCCCTCCATCGGCCCTGTCCTTGTTCCAAAGAGTGCCTACTCCCCCCATAGACCTCTGTTCCTCAGCCACCCCCATCTGCTTCCCTATTGGTTCCCCTGCCCTGGTCCCATCTCTGTACTGCCCCCATGCCCCCTGATGGTTGGCCTCTGATGCTCTCTGCCCCGACCTCCTCCCATACTTAACCCTGGACTCTTCCCATGAGTCTGTGGCCTTTTCCTGTGGACTTGTATGTGTGCGGGGCTGTAATGAACATCCCTGAAAACTCATGCAAAGACCCTTCCCTACTCTTTGCCACTGACGCCAATGCTTCCGAAGGGTTGTGGCACCATATCACCCCCCCATGCCCAACAAGATGTTAACCCATTTTATTGCCTTATATGTAGAAATTTATGCTTCTAGTTTCTTAAATACCAAAATAATATTTATTTGCATACGTTTATTGAAATACAGGAGAATGGCAAGCTTTGATTTTAGACAACTTGATAATCTGAATTAAGGACGGATCTTTGTGGGCGCTGAACCTTACAAAGCATTGCTGGCATTGTTATTTATGTTTCTGTGGTTACTTCTCTGTCTCTCTACAGAAGAGGCTGTTTCTGCCAGTGGCACACCATGTAGTAGTGGGTAGCAGACTGATGCCAGAGAAGCACAGTAGTATGGCAGAACCACACCATTCCAAGAGTGCCAGCTAGGCACCGACTGGGCTGCTGGATTAGTCTTGTGCTGCCTTTTGTGTGGGCAACCTTTGATGACATATCTAGGTTCTCCTCTTATTTCTTCCTGCCTGCCTTCTCTCTTCCTTGCACAAATGCTGAATTAATGCAGCTATTCTTTGCCATATCTACATACACCTATCTTTAAGACATTGGTCACTGAACTTCACAATGCTGTGGCCACTAGACTTTGTGGCACAAATCTTTTCCTGTTTCGTGCATACCTGGTATCCTTGGTATTATAGTTTCACAATCTCATAGTTTAGAAGAAGCCTAATTTATGAAAGACCTGATTTATAGCTTCTGATTTATACCACATACATTCCTGGAGTTAGTGATGCTGACCTTGCCATTTTTAGGAAAGGAACAAAGTTAAACTTCTGCCAGACAAACCAGGTTTAAAAATCAGTAAGGAAGGAGACTGACTGTCCCAACAAGAAGTTATGGGGAGCCAGTAAAACAAACTGAGAAACATGAAGCATTTATTATTCACTGGCAATAATGGTTTCCTGTTAAAATTGGCTGTCTGACAAAGGTGATGAATTTAATTCCTTGCTTTCTCATTGGGGAATGAGAAAGTTAGCATGGGACAGGAGCAAAAAGCCCTATGCCTTCTCTAGAGAGTAAGCTAAAGCTAGCCAAAGCTAAAGTTTGGAAGGTGTTCAGGAACCACTGTCAGGAATTTAATGATTATCAAAAAGTGTCAAAAAAATATTGAAATATTATGGTTGTCCTGGAAGCCAAGCCATTGTTCACCCTCACACATGTCCATATGTAAGCAGCTTGGTGAGTGCTCATCTAGGACATATTCTATGAAATAGCTGCAGTACAACTTCTCAGGAATGTCAGCACAATTTAATGCCTGTCAGGAAGTGATAGTGAGACTGTGACCTTTTTAAATGTCATATTGCCAGTGAATTTTTTGCAAGCTTGGATTGCTAAAAGGATTGAAACTCATTATCTCTTATAAAAGTCTGACAAATATTTGAGATGTGATGAAGGAAAAGACTTTGTTTTACACATTTTGTCAATTTTTAGGTTTTCTTTTAGAGCTGCTTGTACTTTTAATGGCTGCTAAAGCAGAACAGCTTCATAGCTGCTCAAGCTTGCAGAGAACTTACTTATTAGGTGTTATTTCAGACTGTGCTTGGACAGGCTGGGCTGTAATATCAACCTCCAAATTAGTTAGTAGCACTGCTGAAGGATGTTTTCCAACATCTGTTTTTAGCACTGTTAGATTGCAGCTTAGAGTATGGATTATTTAAGGATTTTTTTTGAATGGGGTCGCACGGAAGATGAACTGCAATGATTCTGCACTTGAGTCATCAAACTCATAATTGACTGCACAGCATGCAAGAGCAGAGAGATGCTGCTGACCCTGCTGCTGAAATAGTAGTACCTTTCAGTAGATATATCAGAAAAATCATGAAGAGAATTTAAAAAGACATTTTCTTAAAGGAGAGGCACCTCCTCACTGCATATTAAGACCACTGATTTGAAGAGCTGTCAGATTTTGTGGTCAGTCAGGGTTGCTCTATTATATATGCCATCCTAAGACCTTGTCTACCAGTGGCTTAATGTTCAAATAGCAAATACATCCTGATAGAGATACATTTTAGAGACTTCATCTTTATACACTGTTTCTGGGAAGTAATGGATTAAGTGTCCTGTAGTAGGGTTAAAGCCATCCCCCCAAGGATGCTACAAATGTGAAGGTGTGATTAGACTGTCTCCTTTTTATATTTAGCCATAATCGACAGTGATTTAAAAGACAGAGCAATTATCACTGTCTGTCATTTGGAAGGTGCTGCTCCTGCTACTTAGCCAGCAGAAGGCATCAGGATTTCATATGCTCCTGCATCTACGATAGGATAAATTGTCGAAGTTACTCCAGCGTCCAGTGGGGTGCTTTGGATAACTCAGACAAGGCTGCCTGAGAATACAAGGGTGTGGTTAGACAAAGATAGATGTTCCATGTTACCTTCAAGTTGTTGTGATATCCTGTATCTGTCCAAATAATCACCAGCACTTTCAACAAACAAATATAAGCAACCTGTACCTCACTGTTGCAAGATTTGCACTGCAAATTTAGAATTATGGTGGTATCACTAGTGTTTGTACAAGGACAACAAGAATTAATATGTATATATATTCAATGCCTGTAGAAAACATGCCCTTTTAATGCTGGAAGGATATTGTTCTTGATTTTGCTTACAGTGAGTACCTTTTGAAGGACTGGAGCAGGCTACTGACAAATGTTTTGGCTGCTTTTTACCAAATACAATTTAGTTGATGTTTTTCCCCCATTTTTGCAAAAGGATAAGCATTAAATGAGATAATTTGCTGGGATTAGAAAGTGAACTTCACAGTGCTGTGGCCCAGTTCATATGCAGTTCAGTTTATATGCTGCTGAAGCTGTTTCATGATGTACCTCACCACATTATTTGCCTGTAGCTTTTATCCCCATGTAAAAGTTACTGAAAATAAGTACATGAAGAAGAACGCTCTAGCAATTATGACATAACCTTACAGGTTGGGAAAAACTCCATGACAGACACTGTCTTTTACCTTTTTATTTCTGAAACAGTATTTTCTGATGGAAATCTTAAAATCAGACTGAGAGAGCAGGCATAGTAGTGGGATCATGCTTGCATCATTACCTGTGCATCCACATGTTAGACACCCTTTTCTGCAGATCTTCACCATACCCTGAATCTTTCCAATAAGAATCTTTAATCAGCATGAACACTTGCAAGCTGAAAGCTGCCACTGTGGAGCTTGGAGCAATGACTTCTAGAGTAAATGCATGAATCTTAGCAGCTAGTGCAAAAAGTGGCAGAATTTCCAGCTGTCATAAATGTATATCCTCTGTGTACTGGACACAGATGTGTTGTGTAACACATTTTCTGACTGGTGGGTTACACAAAGAAAGAGTGTGACAAGTGACTGAAGTGTGAAGTGTGTGCTTTGGTGATTGACTCCCTAAGTCATGGATTATCCTACTTTAAAGTAAAAGATTTACTGCTCATTGTGTGAGCAGTATTAAATAGTACTGTCTTGCCTGTCACAGTTATGCACTTTGACTCCTTTGAGGTCTTTATTACAGGCTTTGAGCAACTACCTAACTCAAGATAATCTCTGTCCAAGAATAGGTCCTGGGACAACACTTTATTCTTTATTATTGCTCTCCAGAAATGTTCGAAGTTCAAAGGGCCTGTAAGGCCAGTGATAGAACTATGGAAAGCACCATTAAAACTAGAAGCAAGTACAAAAAATACACATTAGGGAAGTTTATTTCAGAACTAAAAAAAAACCAACTAATGGTATATTTGGAAAGAGTACTTAGCAACTGCGACATGCAGGATGTATCATTTGCCTACCTTGCCAGCTAGTTGTGTGCATGTCTGCGAAGGAGAAGCTTGGGCTCCCAGACCAGCCTCAGATAGTTCCTCACAAGGGAAATCAGCAATCTGTGCAGTCAGGCCTCTAAGCCAAACTTACTGACTTATGAGGAACAGGCATGGTTTAATCTCTGAATCTCTCTGTACCCAAAGTTGGAGTTTTGAAAATTTATCTCTGGACAGGAATTCCTGTCCTGGATTTCAGTCTGCCTGACCTGTCCTTCTACAGTTTTGGTGTATGTCTGTCTAAATTATTCTCGTGGGGAAGAGAACCCTCTAGTGTGGTTAAGGCAGAGAGGAGCTTGTGTCTTTGAAGACCTAATAATTGTTCTGCCTAATTCCCTTGCCTGCTTCTGATTATCTGTAGAGCCTGCATACCTCCA
The DNA here is from genome assembly GCA_013400515.1 of Erpornis zantholeuca. Taxonomy (NCBI): domain Eukaryota; kingdom Metazoa; phylum Chordata; class Aves; order Passeriformes; family Timaliidae; genus Erpornis; species Erpornis zantholeuca. The sequence goes on along the minus strand of VZTN01013620.1, from coordinate 47,852 downwards.
GAGGCAAGAGGAAGACGGAAGAGCTTTTTCTGACAAGGGAGATCCAGTGTCCTGGATCACACACCTAACATGTTGTAACAGAAAATTGCTTTCCAGTTTAAGCTTTATTTCTAAACCAAATCATAGAGACAAAAGGGTGCAAGAGCCCACTAAACAAATCAGTGGAAGTCACTGGCTCTTTTTTTTTTTTCCCTCCCTTATAAGTCTCCTAAAGAAGGCTTTATCCCATAGGAAATGTAATATTATCTCCTGGGTGGGGTTGGTAACTGGTTTGCTATTTTTTATCATGAATATGCTGAGGAGATCAGAAGAGAGAAGACATTTAAATGCAGCAGGAAGAAAATAAAAAGCAAAAAATTACGACTTTACAACAGCTGAGTGTTGTATTCAAGTCTTAATTTAAGGCTAGTTTAAATGAGAAAGCTTAACACTGTGCACCAACTGTTGTCTTTTAAAATATTCCAAATAAAGCTCAGAACTTATATATACACCTATGGAGAACTTCCATTGATTGTTTTTTTGCTTGAAAGCCTTTGCAGTACTAGATGCAGGTTATTTAAAAACATCATATTGAAAGATAAAGAGAGAAAAGACTTAAACCTCTGTTTGTCTCTGAAACGGCAATCATCTTATCTGCCAAAATCCCATGTAATTGACTGTTAGTTCTTTGTTCCATATCCTGTGTTTGAAAAGTTTTACCTTATAAAGATGTCAGGACTAAAGCTATTGTAAGGAATTTCTTTCAAGGAACACATCCATTTGTGAGAAATGCATATTTTATGCATGGAAACTAATACATATGGCCTGCCATTTATGAAAACTTTAAATAATACCTTGTGCTGATGCTTCATTTTTGTGTTGTTATTTTCCAGATGGGGGTTGCTGTGGTGGATTCATCTGTTGCAGGACTTGGTGGTTGTCCCTACGCAAAAGGTGCTACTGGAAATGTAGCCACAGAGGATGTGATATACATGCTGAATGGTCTGGGGATCAACACAGTAAGATATTTTTAATATTTNATATGAGGAACTTGGTAGCAGCTGCTTTGCATCATTACTCTGCCTCAGTAAGCACAAAAAAATCAGTACTGTAGACATTGCTCCAGAAGGCTGATCATCTCTACAGTGGAAAGACTGAGCAGACTTCAGCTTCTATCACCGTTTTGGATTTGGCTTATAGTGCTCATTAGTGTCATTTTTTCTGACTTCAAAGTTGAAAAAAATTGTGGTGTTTGGAGCCCAAGCACAGGACACTGTTATTTCTCAGATATCTAGTTAATATGTTTCAAAACTGTACAGAAGCTGATACTGGCTAGGAGGCTTCACAGTCATTTTTATTACCAGCCCTGTTCTTGGAGGAGAGGGCAGAGCAGCTAATCTGCACTGAGCTGCACTTTAATGAACCTTACCAGTGAGCATCCACACCTCAAGAGCACACATTTAGTATCTCTGGCATGGCTGTCATGTTAATTATTCTGTATTCCTAGGACTCAGTTACTGCCCTCTTCAACAAATGTGCTCTTTGGTCCTCCTGCCAGTCACCATCGTTCTGGTTATGTGGCATAAAAAGTTTCTGCTAACTCAGGCATTGCAGTAACTTTATGTTTAATTCAGACATAGACTTGGAGAGTCAAATTCAAAGAAGAACATATAAAATACTGCCAAAATGACAAAGTGTGTGGTTTGCATTTAAACTACCACAGAAAAGAATATAAATGCCTGATGTCTGAAATAGTAAGATTTGAATTATTGAGGAGCTCATTGGAACTTATCACTTGTTTGTAGGCTGCCTTTCTGTGTGGTGTACATGCTGATGGAGTTCCTTGACATGAAAGGATTGCAGAACTTGTTTCTGAATTGCCCATTCCCTGGGCACTGTTAAAGCATATTCAGTGCCTTACAGAGTTCACTGTAAGCATTTATCTGCTCTCATTTGCTTTTTAGGGAGTTCAGGGTAGATGCCAGACACGTTTAGAAAAGGTTCTATCACAAGTGTCCACTGTACAAGTGGACTCTGTTTTGAACTGTTCGTACACACTTTTCTTCATGAAGAAGATGTTTATTCTTTTGAAACAGCAAAATTCTTTGAAATAAGGAGGAGAAATCATGCATTTTACTTTACATTGCTGTGCATCTTAGACTTAGGCTTTCTGTATAGTCTTTGCTTGGGAAAATACTCATTGACCTTTCCAACTGGCTCATTGCAAGAGGAAGCAATTAAGCAAAAATAGTCTGATTATGTGAAATAGACCATGTCCCAGTCTTCTTCATAAGATTTATTAATTTGTTAACAATCTGGTGGCCAAGCAAGAATCCAGCTTGTCCTAAAGGCTGATATCAAATCCCATGGAGACAATCTCACCATCAAACACTTAGTTCTTCCTAGCTTGGTTTGGTGGTGGTTTTATTTATGTTTTGTTTAATTTTAGATTTTAGATTATGCAATAGCAAAATACAAGGCTATGCTTTTTGAATACTTTCTAGCTCATTAAATAAAAAGTGTTTTACTGCATGAGAGACCTGGAGCCTCAAAGTTATTACCATAATATATGAGCTTTTGTGTTTATAATGTTGAATGGTTTTGATACTGTTGCCAATTCTGTAAAATGCTTACTGCAGAAAACTATTAATATGTTCCTTTTTGTGTAATGGCATAAAATGAAATTGTAATTGCTAATGTTGCCCATTTGCAAGCAGCACTTTCTCATGCTCATCTTAACTATCCACTAAAGTTTTCAGTTTGTTGACTGAACTCACCTTAAGTGTCAGGCAATATTGGACAGTATTTAACCATTCATTATTTTAGCTCGGTTGGT